>CM076571.1:700836118-700997503 GCA_034641835.2 Pinus albicaulis | reverse complement strand
AAACAATGTTTCATTCACTGGGATATCACAAGCAACTCACCCACAACCCTCTCACGGGCAGCAACACCTATCTCCTGTACAATTTTCCTTCAATTTTTGAAGTTGAGGCATCATGGACATTGAAAACTCCAATGAACCCCTCTTACAGGTAGTATTCTACTACATATAAATATTGGAAAATCTCAGAAAATATGCTCTAATAACCTGTTAAATTTTTAGAACATGTTATGCATATTTGAATTCCTAAAATGAAACTCTAACCTTTAGGAAACTGATAAATTAACCTCCTATCCACAGAGAAAAAAACACAGTCCTAGATCTATAAAGGCATAAGTTAAAAAAAAAAATTAACAAGCTTCGGAGTAGCACACTGTAATGTACTAAATTTGAATAATCATATCTCTGGAAATTACAAATAGCATATAGACTTATATACACATAATTTCTCATAACTTAACTGATGGGAAGAAGAATATGATTACAAATCAATAGGTCAAAACTAAATAAACAAAACCCCTACCCTATATTTATTTTATAGAAGAATAAAATGCCGAAGAATTACAAAAATAGACCATCTTTGTGTTGCACTGATATTAGGAACAAAAATCCTTAAAATTGGCTACCTAAAAAGGTGTACCGAGGCATACATGATAACTTTGCCTAGGAACTAGCACCTAGATAAATTTGGAACATCCTCTAACTCATGCACTTTTTCTAAACTTATAAATTATGCCATCGACAACATTGAAAAAACACCTGATAAATACAAAACTGTGCACTTCTTCCTAATATAGAAACTAAAATTATAATTGTGCCACCTCAACCTTGTAGCAACCCAAAGCTGCACAAAATTTGAGGCCGATATGGATATGCTGAAGAAAATCTTCTCATCAATTTTTCACCTATTCTGTGGGAGAACACATATGCAACAATAGCTAAATCTAAAACTTTCAAAATCCCCATTTCTATATGGCACTCTGACCATAATACTTAGCAGGATCACCCCCATTTCTGAGTAGCCATGATTCATGATAACCACTTTTCCTCACTCTACATTCATTTTGTAATAGTTTTTTCTAGACAATATCTATATTTCTTACACATATTTTAGGGGAAGCTATTATTGTTTATTCTGAAATATGTTTCAATAGCTCTTCCCTAAGAAGTGAATGGAATTTGGTAAATATATTCGCTACAATAGGGAAAGGTCTAGTCTGGGCATTTTTCTTGCTAGTAGAAATCCTGGAGGTGAAGCTATTTGTCAAGATATTCCCTTGTTGTATTCATTAGTATGGTATCATACCTTGAGTATTGGCAACCTACGTCCCTTTAAGGGAAATCATTTGTTTTCATCTTAAAATAATGATGATATAGAGCTCTTTGGAAAAGGAACCTAGAGTAATTCCTGCTCCAAGAATTTGGTTGGACTATTATGGAACACAAGCACTTGATTTGCAACATGGTACAATTCGTGTCCTTGGCTAGGGATTAGTTGTATATGTTTTGGAAGCCACCGTAGTAGCTTTAATAATAAAAAAATTTGCATGTAGAGCACACTTCTATTTCTCTGAGTATCAAGAGTAAATCAGCCACTGCTTTCAACCCTCCGCTCAGCACCAGGCATCCATTTTCCCTTGTAATTTGAACATTCAAAATCCCCATTTACGGTTGGTCTCTAAAACATTGTATCACTATTGTGTGAGCTAGATTTGGCATCATGATCATGAAAATCACTGGCTTCAAAAGCATTCTCACTGTCCTCGGTCAATCTTGGAGGGCTCTCTTCCCCCTCATCATCTACATCATCATCATGTTCTCCTCCTACCTCACCACCACACTCAAATTCTTCATCTTCATGTCTATTCCTATAATGCATGTTTGCACCATTATCCTCCCCTTTAGGCACAACATATGTAGCAGGCACTTCATTGCTCTAATTGGCATACAATGTTCTTTGTCTATCCTCAGTCTCTGGTGTAGGTGACAACTTACCTTATTCTCTTTCAACTTTCAAGCTGCTATGTACAACTCCTTCTTCAAGATATCTCAGATTCATGTTCCTACCTTCCACTATTAAGCTAATATGTCTTCTCTTAGTTTCATGTCCAACATTGTGTGACAAATTCTATTTACACAAGTGCATATACATATACAATTTTTAACAAGGGTTCAGATACAGAGCAATTTTTTTAACTCACAAAAAAAAAAAAAATTAATAGATAAAAAATACAGTGACTTGGAAGCAAGAACTCTCTTACTATTTCACCTTTCATCTCTCAAACCAAATAAATTATAGAGAACCACAAAATTGCAAGAAAAAAAAAAGTACATATTTCACTCCACATCCAACGTTAAATATGTTGTGGCATACTATAGACATATAAATAGTAATCAAATCAACTACCATGCATTTTAAATTTATAATAATCAAGATATCATAAAGCATTCCCACAACTAACAAACATATGCAATCAGCATGGCAAGAGAATAGCTCATTAATTATTTTCTCTATGAATCATCGCAATTTATATAACATGTCAAAGGAATGAAACATAATATGGGAAGAGGGAGTTATTTCACCAGAAATCAGCTGTGTTTCAGTTAAAACTAATGCAGTTCTTGTATTTGAGTTTCGTTAAGATTCCTAATAGTGTATTGTAATCAATGATGTATTGTGTCTTATGTCCTTAGTGTGTTTATAAATTTTAAAACAACAATGTACACAATTATAGAACCATACTTCTATTAAAGGCTCCACCCTATATTTTATGGAAGGCTCACACCCACTCTCACAAACCATTTTCGTAGGCCTTGAATGCAACTCACCTGTTCCTACGAAGAAGACCACAATAATCTCAAAATGAGTGAAAAATAACAAAATAGGTAAAAACAAACTTAAAATTCTCTATATTACACTACTTGTTAAAGCCAAGTTATTCTAATAAGTTTTAATTCTCTTGAAGCTTTGAGTGTATCCCATACACAAAATAAGTATTCTAACTTAACACATGGTACAAAACCAATCATCCTGAACTTGACTCTTTTGGAACTACAATCGTAACATTTGAGTCATCTAACTTTTCAATGCGACCAACCTGCATGGCTTTACCAGGAATCTCATCAACAGCATATGTAGTGGAATGCAACTCTCCATCCTCACTTTTATGCCCATTTTTTTCATTTTGATGAACACCATCTCCCTTGATGGCACTCTCACCATTTTTCATTCTACCCCTGACAGAGATTTATGATCCCATTATTAAATTTTCCTCACCATTACCACCTAGAGTTTGTTGTTTCACATTAGTGTTTTCAATATCATCTCTAGAACTTCCATCACTCTTTCCTACTATACTTGGTGAACTACCTTTTGCAACATATTTCTTCACTTTCACTACATCCTCTGTGTCCTCTGCACCGTGAGGTCGCGAAGGGGAACATGAGCTAGATTAAGCATCATCATCATGAAAATCAAGAGCTTCAGAAGCATTCTCCCTATCCTCAATCGATCTGTGAGGACCATCTTCCCCCTTATCATCTGCGTCACCATCCTGTTCTCCTCGTATATCAGCACCACACTCAACCTCTTCATCTTCACATCTATTCCTATACTACTTGTTTGCACTATTATCCTCCCCTCTATGCATAACATTTGTACTAGACACTACATTTCTAACATTGGCATACAATGTGCTTTTTTTATCCTCAGTCTTTGGTGTAGGTGACAACTCACCTTCTTCTCTTTCAAATTTCAAGTTTCTATGCACAACTCCTTCAAGATGTCTCATATCCATGGTCCTACCTTCCATTCTTAAGCCAATATGTCGTCTCTCAGTTTCATGTCCAACATTGTCTGACTTCGATTAGTTACACAAGTGCATATACATATACAACTTTTAACAAGGGTTAACATACAAAACAAATTTTTAAGGTGACAGGAAACAAAAAATATGTTAAAAAACAAAAAAGACAGTGATTTGTAAGTGAGAAATCTCTTGGTATTGCACCTTTCATCTCTCAAACCAAATAAATTATAGAGAACCGCAATTTTTCAAGCAAAAACAACTACGTATTTCACTCCACATCCAACCATAAATATGTTGTGGCATACTACAGACATATAAATGGTAATGAATTCAACTGCCATTCATTTTAAATCCATAAGATTCAAGAGATCATAAAGCATTCACACCACTAAGAAACGTATGAAATCAACATGACAAGAGAATAACTAATAAATTATTTTCGCTATGAATCATCATAATTTTTATAGCATGTTAAATAAATGAAACATAAGATGGAAGGATGGAGGTATTTCACCAGAAATAATTTGTATTTCAGTTAAAACTAATGCAATACTTATATTTGAGTTTTGTTTAGGTTCCTAGTATTGTATTTTAATCAATGATGTATTGTGTCCTATGTCCTATGTGTATTTATAAATTTTAAAACAACAATGTAGACAATTCTAAATCCATACCTCTACTAAAGTACCCACCCTATATTTTATGGAAGGCCAAAGTTTGTTGTTTCACGTTAGCATTTTAAATATGAGCTCTAGCACTACCATCACTCTCCCCTATTATACTTGTTGCACCACCTTTTTGATGCAACAAAAATCTACATTTAACATAAACTGCGTGGACCTGTGCATTATGGGCCCACATATACATTAGAAGCATTTCAGAGCGAACTCCTTTAATAGAACTTTGCAATCGCAATATAAGATATATTGCATATCAGCCAAAAACCCTTATCATAGATCGCAGGGTTTACATTTCACATGGTGCACAAAATAAATTTTACTGCCGATTGCGAAATACACATAATATCGAGTTTGCAATACAACAATTTTGCAAATTGGTGCGAACAACTTATCGCATATCACAACACATACCCAATTACAGTTCAAGGATCCCTTAACAAACGTGACATGCGATATACACAGAAGCTCGATGTGTGTCTTGTCCTCCTTATCGCATCGCGAGTTATATGATTTAACTTGCAGCATTGTAATATGTAATTAAACCAAGTTTTGGTGGTGATGTGCGCTCAACAGTCCCTCTCTCACTTCCTTATGATAAATTTTGATGGAATTCACATTTCAATCAATCTATCTCTGTCGTACTTTTTCTACTATGAAGTTCATAGGAACTTCTTCCTCTCGCTCAATTGATCTATTCATTAAAAGAAAGCACACACATATATGAAACACACAGATACATACAAATTTCGATTAAACCTGAATATATATATCAACACACAAATTTCATTAATACATAGATACTCGATTACAGGTAATTAAGGCCTCATGGCCTGAATCACACTAATGCCCCTATGGCTACATTGCGTACTCTTATGTATCTCACACAACACAAATTCACTTTATAAAGGAATTACAAAGGGAATGGATTGTTTAAGATCCATTAGTTTCTCCCACAATTGCTCAACTAACCCTAAATCTCTCTATTCGCAGACACGACAGATAATTACAATTTGATTAAGTCTTTTAGATACTCATCAATCCCATCAATTTAGCTCAGTTAAACAGAATTTTCCTTGGTTTACAATGATTTTCCTTGTTTCACCCTTCATAGCATTAAGTTTGAATTATGGCTCGATGCTCCTGCATAAAAATCCCTTGGTACAAAACTTTCTATGACCTCCTGGTCATATGCTTCCTTCATCCCTTAGAAATTCTACCCACATCCTCTATGGAATTTCCTTTATAATATTTCCATGAGCTGCAAAAAAACCTCTGAAGTAACAATTTCTCCCTGTTATAGGATACCTCAACAAGCTTCTCTCCTCTTAGCTCACTCTTTTGGAATCTCTCTAGTTCTCTCTTCTTTGGAACCATTTGAGCACTCCTTTCTCTAGGTGGCTGTAATATTCTCACCTGCATAACCATATAAATATGAAAACTCACCAATATTCAACATAACTATACCTCCTTCTTTTGCATGCAAACTCTTAGTCATAGGAAATATTTCTCTGCTCTGATACCTCTTTGATGAAGCAAAAAATTTCATTTAACATAAACCGCGTGGACCTGTGTTTTATGGGCCCACGTATACATCTGAAGCATTTCACAGTGAGCTTTATTAATGGAACTTTACAATTGCAATATAACATATAACGCATATCAGTCGAAAACCTTTATCATAGATCACAGGGTTTACATTTCGCACAAACCACAAAATAAATTTTACCGCTGATCGTGAAATACACATAATAAAAAGTTTGCGATACAACGATTTCATAAATCAGTCCGAACAAATTATCTCATATCGCAACACATACCCTATTGCAGTTAAAGGATCTCTTAACGAATGCGACATGAGATATACACAGAACCCCGACGCGTGTGCGGTCCTCCTCGTTGCATCACAAGTTATATGATTTATCTTGTGACATTTTAATATTTAATTAAAACAAGTTCCAGTGGACATGTGTGCTCACCATCCTGTCTCTTGCTTCATTATGACAACTGTCGATGGAATTCACATTTCAATAAATCTATCTCTAGCATACTTTGTCTACGACGAAGTTGATATGAAATTCGTCCTCTAGCTCAATCGATCTATTCATTAAAAGAAAGCACATGCATATTTGAAAAACATAGATAAAAACAGAGTCTGATTAAGCCTAAATATATATATATATATATATATATATATATATATATATATATATATATATATATATATATATATATCCCAACTTACACATATTTCATTTATAAACAGAACTCCATTATAGGCTAAGGCCTCTCGGCCCGAATCACACTAAAGCCCCTACGGCTACATTTCATACTCTACTCTATCCCTATCTCATACAACATACTCGCTTATAAAAGAAATTACAAAGGGATTGGATCATTTAAGATCCATGAGTTTCTCCCACAATCGCTCAACCAAACCCCTAAATCTCTCTATTTGCATACATGGTAGATAATTACGATTTGATTAACTCTTCTAGATACTCATCAATCCCATCAATTTAATTTGTGTTAAGCAAAATTTTCCCTAGTTTGCAATGATTGTACATGTTTCACCCTTCTTAGAATTGAGTTTGAATCATGGCTCGATGTTCCTACATCCTTTTGTAACAATTTCTTCCTTTTCTGCCTCCTTGTATCCCACCTTTCCATGAGGTAATGGAGGGCACCATGAGCTAGATTTGGCATCATCAGCATGAAAATCACCAGCTTCAGAATCATTCTCACTATCCTTAGTCGATCTTTGGGGACTCTCTTCCCCCTCATCATCTGCATCAACATCATATTCTTCTCATGCCTCAGCACCACACTCAACCTCCTCATCTTCACGTATATTCCTATACTTCATGTTAGCGCTCAAATCTCGCCAAAATTTTAAGGAAATAAGGTAAAACTCAAGGGCCATCAGCTCCACGCTGACCTCTAGTGGCATAGGGATCGGGGAGTAGGAAAATATATAAGGTGCATCTAGACAAAAGATCTTCAAAGGGGCTGAGAGGACTTATAATTGGTACTGATTTTAGGCTAGTAAAGAGATAGGAAAGTTTGATTTTGATTTTTTGGGTTTTTTTTGAAAAAATGGAAAAAACAATTTTGGGTCCGGGGATAAGGCCAGATCTTTGCAGAATTCGAGTTGGGGCGAGGTAGGCAGTAGTCTTGATGATTTTCATCAGGTGTATGGATGGATCAGAATGACAAGGAGCTCAAGAGGGCAAGGGAGAACATGGATCCTCTCCAAACATGCGAAAACATGTAAAACTAAACAAATTCAAAGGCAGAGCACTGAAATCAATGGATTCAACCTCATTTACTCATTCATTTAGTTTCAGAAGCATAAGAAGGTAATGGCATACATAAAAAATGAAAGAAATTACAATAAACTGAGAGAAAACACCATCAAGAACTGAAAGCCACAAGAATCCCAACAGGTGCTGTAAAACCTCTGATCTTTCCTTAGCCAAAATATGAAAAATATGTACAATAGTGTGCCAAAATCTTTCCCAAGAGTCCAACCTCTCCAACCCACAGAAAATGATTGAGAAACCACATCATATAGACCATGTGGCCCTTCCCACCTCCCCAAAGGGGTCAGATTCCTCCTTCAAGACGGGTTCCATAATATTCTAAACAAGGAGCTAGAATCTAGCGACCAAACAACTTGCCTCTAAAAGGAAGGAAACTGATTCTTACACTTGATTTTCACTTTTTTGGGAGTGAATCTTCTAGAATAGGTAAAAGTGAGTCCAAGTTATATTCCAACCACAAAATTACATCAATATAACTCAAAAATTACACCTACAAGCAAAACTGGTCCAACTAGCCGAAATCCTGAGCTGGAAGATGAAAAATGGACCAAAAATCTCTATGCGTAGCGCGCCTAAGCTCTATGCATAGTGCGCCTTTCAGCCTGCTTTTGTGGCACTTCCCTGCATTAACATCAAGCTCATGATAGCTTGTTGAAAAGCCCTAGATTTTGGCTATCCAACCCAAGTGGAATTTACCAATTTGGAGCTCATTTGCCCCTCCAAAATTTCATTCTCCCACAAGTACTTCCTGCTGCTGAAAAAGGTGGCAGAACGGTGATTTTCATGGTGTTTTGGCCCTTTTGATCATCCAGAACTTGATGAAATGCTTTAGTTCTACTGGAGCATGCATAAATTACCATGCAAAACCCAAAAATATAAATTTTTCCTCCAGCAAGTGTCCCAATCATAAGCGAGCGCGTCGACGCGCTACGCGTTGGGCTGAAAAATCTGTTTTGAGACCAAAATTTTCCAAAATGACAAAAAATTCTTCAAATTTTCTCAAATTCGGAGCGAATACCCTCCATCATGTATCATTCCCAACCAATGAAGCCTCGGCCAAAATCCAGAGTCGATCAGGCCTCTTCCGCCGTTTTAGTGCACTACTCAACCTCCTCTTCAGAATCTTCATTTTTGCCTTGCAGACATGCATGCGAGCCCAATAATGACCTTTCATGTGACGAAGCATGTCTTTCTCTCTATTGGCCTTTGCTGAAAAGTTCTCCAGATGAATGTTAATATGCGTGAGGCAAGAATCTCGATCAGCCGGTGTCATGTCACCAGGTCTCTTCCGGGCCAATTGTCGATCTTCCCGGATTCGCCGCAGCTCTAAAAGTGTGTGCTCATCCTCTAGCTGTTTGTTACGCTGCTCTAGGTACTTTATCACCCACTGAGCCCTCTTCAATTTCTCTTTCAGCGTGTCATTCTCGTCCTTTTTCTCCTAGATGATCTCTTTCAGTTTCGAGCTAGGAGAGCTCGCATCAACATCGATGAATGTGAAATCAGTGTCTCGACCACCTGATGGGCCCTCATCATGCATAGGCCTCTTGCCTCTGTCATGGATCTGTACCTGTGCTGAAGAAGAAGGCGAGACCCCTTCCACCCTTGGTGGAGATAATACTCGCGCTACTAATGCTGCAAACAAAACCCTGTGGCCTCGCTGGTATGTCACATACAATGGAGCACTGATATGCTCGATCTCAGGAATGTCTAGTTGATGTGAGGGCTCTCCCTCATCATGAAATACCTTGGGAGGCAGCTGTGGCACTGTGAAGAAGTCACGGGAGATGAAATCCTCCCAAGTAATGCCCTGCTGTGTCAACTGATGTACCACCATGATTTTAATCAGCGTGTAATGATATATACTTCTATGCTGCTGTGCTGGTGTCTTCTTCTGTACAAAAATTGTCATCCTCTCTATGTTGCGATACATGAAGTATGGAATTCTCATCATATGTACCCTCGTGAAATGCATCAACAAATGGATATGGTACGCATAGAGACGCGAGAATCTGCCCTCACAACTGAAATATCGAATGATGAGTTTCATCAATGGTGCAAACTCATCCTTCAGAAATCTGAAAAGAAATACCCTACTCAGCTGCCTCATAAACCTAGGTTTGATGTATGGCTCATAGTAAGATTTCTCTAACTGCTGTTGTTTGTTCCATTCCTCTCCTATATTTGGTATCCCGGTGGCCTGAGCAATAGTCTCTGGTGACAGAATGAAATCTACTCCGGAAAGGTTTACACGGCCATCATGTAAATGTAGAACAAATAGATGAGCTAGCTCATGATGATGCCGGGTTTGTGAAATCATCTCACAGTATTGGAAACATGACTGATGCTGAAAAAAATCCATTGCAAGCGGGCAAGCCTGCAATTGAGCCAAAGAAGTAGGCTCCTCCCTGACATGTCTACCACTTTTGCCACTTTTGTGAGACCTCCATGGCACATTAAACTCTACTGTGGAATCACCGCCATACTCCCGTTCATAAATAACCGTTTCGACATGGCTTTGAAAATGATGTCCAGTCTGCAATATATATGCCGATATAGGTATAGTGAGAGTGAAGACAAAAGTTCAGTGTATGCTCAAAAACCCAAATATGTCACATATGTATCAAAGTATCATAGGAAAAACACAGTGGTAATGGCTCTGTCAAATGAGTTTGTATGAAAAACAGTCACTGTCTTGATCATAAGAGGATTTGACAAGTGAGTAGAAGAAAGTATAATGTGGGGAAAACAACTGTTAGGAACAAAATGACAATATCCCTTCCAGTGTTTGACAATGTCAATGGAGGAAGTGAACAAGTTAAAATAGGACTATGTCATAACATGAATGATGAGCAGTGTTAAAATGAAAATGGAAATAATAATGATAGCAGTGATGTAATGGCAAAGAGAGGGCGTGAGGATGAGGTAAATAATGAGCAGGGACACCACAGACAGTAGAGGGATGAGCATATATATCAACCACACAAGTTAGCAAACCCCCACACAATCACTAACATTCATTTCAAAACCCTAAGAAGTGAATTTGGAAATAAACATAGGGTTTACACATTTATCCTCATCAAACACTTGTTTCTCCACTTTCAAAACACCATAATCATATCCAAATATCACTGAACAATCATGAAAAACCTACTTGCAAGCCGATTGAGGCGATTTGGCATGAAACTGGACGCAGGAACGAAATTTTTTTGGCTCTGAGATTATACGCGTAGCGCGCTCACCCATTGTGCTACGCGCAGCATGTGCATAGCGCGCATGAAAATTTGCACAAGCCGGTGAAGCCTGCGCGCGCCAGGCGTAGCGTGCCTCCTCTGTGCGTAGCGCGCACTTCCACCTCCAGCCCACGGTTTTGAAAACACTTCAAACTTGACTTCAACACTCCAACTCGATTTTGCTTTGGGAAATTTGTGAAAATGATTTGTTTCCAATGCTTTATATGGGTTGTAAAATATCTCATAAAAATCAACTTTGATTTAAATTTGCTCCATAAACCACTTTTATAATGTTTGGCTTTTTGGCACTTTATCATTTTAATGCAATTCTACCTTTGGCTTTTCACTGTCTTTTTGAGTCTTGGAATGATGAAACTTGGTTGTTTTTGCAGGGATTTGGCATTTTGGCTTTGGCAAAGACCAGAGGCTTGCTTTGAATTTCTTATGGTGGATCAAATACACAATTATTACAAAAAATGAAATTTGACAATTTCTAGTTCCAAAACAGAGTTTTGGACTAGAAATGTCTTCAAACGTTTTTGAGAATAAAAATATGAAATAGGAACTATTTCAACTAACCTCATGGTCTCATGCTTTATTACACGTATGAAAGATCGAAACCCTGTGACTCTAGGACTAAAGACTCTTTTGACAAAAATAAAAATCATTTATGACCATGAATTAAGTGGCCTGAACTTCAGTGATTTTTTAGGAATTTTAATTAACCCTGCAGGTACAAGCATGAGGAAACTCAAGATGACCAGACCCCCTCGTCAGTCAATGGCATGCCCCTAGTGGAATGCAACGAAGTGGAATGAGCGAGACACCTAAAAATGATATGAAAAAATCGAAATGATCTCTGACGGAGGGCTGTAACGACCGACTCTAACATTGGCTCCAATGGGGATGGTGGCTCCAAGGAGATGCCAAGAATGACAGATCTCCTTCCGTGGGGGGGGGGAGTCGACAAAGGTCTTCATCCATTGGGCAATGAAATCAAAACATGAAAATCGACATTATGTAGACTGACTCTGACTAAGACTGAAAAACCATAATATAACATGACTAAAACATAAATGACAAACTAGAAGGATGCTCATGATTGAGCTTATTCATCAACCTACTCTAATTGTTCTTTTCACCACCTGATCAAGTGAAATGAAACAAGCAATGCAACCATGTAAGCATCCTGGCTGCTGTTTGATTTCTTCCCACATGCTTACTGATGCGCAGGAAAATAAAAGAATCGAAAGGCAACTCCCATGGAAATTTGAACTCAAGCTGACTGCTGATAAACTTGCAAAGCACAAACTGACTGGACGACTGCAAGAATACTGCAAAAGGATCTTCATAAACATAGCTCTGGTCCAGATAATCTCCATACCTTGATCTTAAACTTTTCGTCACATCTGCGGTGCTTTTCTTTGGTGATTGCAGCAAGCTGTCAAAAGGATCCTGAAATTCATGAATAACCAAACTCTGTTGCTGATTCCAAACTGAACAAAAGCCTCCTTTATCAATCTCCTCATATGACTGCAAACCTTGATGAGAGCTTTGTAATGAAAAATCTGTTAGACAAGACAATGAAGGAAACTTTTGAATAAGATTATCATCAACATTCTTTTCCGGCACATGGTTAGCTAATGAAGGAAAACTTTTACAGCAAACATCATCCAACACACGAGAAATAGGATCATCAAAAACTTGAGAAGACTGCTGCACTGTATCCCTTGAAACTGTATGACATCCTACTGGCTGTTCATCTTTTCCTTGAGATATATTACGAAGATTATGCCTTATAAACTGAAATGCTTCGAAACAAAAGGGTATAGAATTTTCCTGCATCATCAAATCATGTATTTCATCTTCCACACCTTCATCTGTAATCTGACCTTCAATTTCATTTGGTGGCTGCAAATCTGATGCTACAGGCTGCTCAAGAATTTCGTTATTTGTCTCATCCTCAACATTAACACTGAGAGATTGCTGATTTCTTATAGGCTGCTCATTTGAAGATTTACTATGCAATTTACCCTTCAAAAACTGAAATGATTCAAAAAAAATGGTACGGAGTCACCTTGTATCATTTGATCACATGTACCAGCTTCCATGTCCTCATCTGCAACTTGAAAATCAATGGCTTTCGAGGGCTGAAAATCTGAATATGAGAAATCTTGAACAAGGTTTTCATTGCGCTCAAGATGGTCCAGATCAAGACTTGTTGACATTAGATTTCTGATTGCATGGTAGTTGTCTCTGATGAACTGAAATGAATCAAAACAAAAAGGCAAAGATCCTTCACTTACTTCAAAATTTGCTGGACTTTCCTCATCATTTCCATAGCTGATATGCATCGGTTGATCACTGTACTCAAGCTGATGAAAGTGAACTTCCTCCTTGCACAAACTATCTGCTGATTCGTCTGCAAGATTAGCTTCTGATTGGAGAACATAATCATCATCATACTGATTAAACTGAGGCAATTCATCATCAAACATACACATCATATCAACAACTCTCTCTTCTTCACAATGATCTATAAAACAATCACTATGACAACTAGGATCAGAAGCAAAATGTTTTGGGTCAGCCGCTTGTTCTTGAATGTCATTTTCATTTTTTGCAGTCATTTTCCGCACCATCTCTTCTACTACGTTTACGAAAAGATCAAGCTTTTCCTCTGAAGGTGTCAGCTACTCTGAAACATTCTTCTTTTCTTCTTCCTTCAACCTTGCCCTTCGGATCAGCAAATGAGCCTCTACATTCACTGCCTTGTTCTGCATCTCGTGAAGTGTTGCAATATTCTTTTCTCTCAGCTGAAACTCCATTTCCGGATCAAAGGCACCCGG
Source organism: Pinus albicaulis (assembly GCA_034641835.2). Classification (NCBI taxonomy): domain Eukaryota; kingdom Viridiplantae; phylum Streptophyta; class Pinopsida; order Pinales; family Pinaceae; genus Pinus; species Pinus albicaulis. The sequence goes on along the minus strand of CM076571.1, from coordinate 700,983,618 downwards.
GTAGTGCAAGAGAGCAGATCCAGGAGAAGGTCTTATATCAACTGGCATCGAATAATAAACTTGGTTAAATCTAGCAGAAAATTGTTGTACTCATGTCTCCCCTGGAAATATTTTCAGCTGGTTATACTCCTCTATAATCAACAAAAAGTTATGTCCGATCATCCACCTGTCAAGGAAAAATTTGACCAACTGCTGGAAATCTGAAATGCTCGCATCAGGCAGGGCTTTAAACCAACTCTTCACTTGGCCTTGCAAAGAAAGAGCAAAAAGCCTAATACTAACATCTTCATAATCAACTTCAAAAAGATCTAGAAAAGTCTCAACATTCTGCACATGTTGCTCAGCATTGACATTGTTACATTCACCGTCAAATCTTGGTAGATATAGGTCATAATTTTTAGGGAGAGCATGAAGAACAGAAGGTAAAACAAGAGGTTTGTACCGATCTGGAATTTTACAAGGTGTAGGGGTATGTACAAGAGCTGCGGGATCAGTTTTGTTTTCTTTAGGCTCATCACTCTGAAGAGAGTCATCATAATATGTGGGAAAAGTAAGGAGACCAGGATCAAAGGGAAACTCAACATTTACACTTTTTGAATGGGTCGAGTGAAGATTTTGATGACCTTTCTCATACAACAAACTTTGAAAAACTTTCAGGATAGCTTCAAGACCAGCAAAGAAGTAATTTACGAGAAAGCAGATTAGATCCTGAATACCATTCCACTTTAGATACCTGAAATTTGTGTAAAATCCTTCCATTTTCTCAGAGAAAGAGTCAGTCCTCCAGACTTTGAATTGGAGTCACTAGGTGAATGATTTCAGCCTTCTTATGTCTGATCGTTGTCCACCATCAACCATCAGATCTGAACTTGATACACGTACTGGGGGAATTCGCAAATCAAGGGGCACATTCACAAGCTAAACCGGAGATCGACTGAAGCAGCTTTTATCTACTATGCACTCGCAGAGCAAGAGCAGTTCGAAGGCTACCTGGCGTGACTTCAGACTCCGTCTATAGCAAATGACAGTAATAAGCAAACCATTTTCTTCCCCAGTATGGTCGCCACTATGTTAGCGCTCAAATCTACCTTAGGCTGAAATAAGGTAAAACTCAAGGCTACATCAAACCACGCTCAGCCTCGTAGCTAGCCCTACGAGGACAGGAGAGGGCTCTCTCCGGGTCTATCTCGGCAAAGGATTTTCAAAGGGGCTAAGATGACTTATAATGAATAATGAATACTGATTTTAGGCTAGTAAAGAGATAGGAATGTTTGATTTTGATTTTTTGGGTTTTTGTTGGAGAAATGGGAAAAAACAATTTTGGGTCCGGGGATAAGGCCAGATCTTTGCAGAATTCGAGTTGGGGCGAGGTAGGCAATAGTCTTGATGCTTTTGATTGGGTATATGGATGGATCAGAATGACAAGGAGCTGAAGAGGGCAAGGGATAACATGGATCCTCTCCAAACAGGCGAAAACATGTAAAACTAAACAAATTCAAAGGCAGAGCACTGAAATCAATGGATTCAACCTCATTTACTCATTCATTTAGTTTCATAAGCATAAGAAGGGAATGGCATACATTAAACATGAAAGAAATTACAATAAACTGAGAGAAAACACCATCAAGAACTGAAAGCCACAAGAATCCCAACAGGTGCCGCAAAACCTCTGATCTTTCCTTAGCCAAAATATGAAAAATATGTACAATAGTGTGCCAAAGTTTTCCCAAGAGTCCAACCTATCCAACCTCTGAAAATGATTGAGAAATTACATCATATAGACCATCCTAACCCCTTTCCATGCCTCTAGGGGTCTAATTCCTCCTTCTAGGAGCAGTTTCAACTAATTCTAAACAAGGAGCTAGAATCTAGGCAGCCAAACAACTTGCCTCTAAAAGGAAGGAAACTGATTCTTACACTTGATTTTTACTTTTTTAGGAGTGAATCATCTAGAATAGGTAAAAGTGAATCAAAGTTACATTCCAACCACAAAATTACATCAAGATAACTCAAAAATTACATCCACAATCAAAACTGGTCCAACTGGCCGAAATTCTGAGCTGGAAGATGAAAAATTAGCCAATTTTCTCTATGCGTCGCGCGCCTAAGCTCTATGCGTCGCGCGCCTTTCAGCCTATTTTTGGGGCACTTACCGGCATCAAATCAAGCTCATGATAGCTTTTTGGAAAGCCCTGGATGTCTGCTATCCAACCCAAGTGGAATTTCTCAATTTGGAGCTCATTTTCCCCTCCAAAACTTCATTCTCCCAGAAGTACTTCCTGCTGGTGCAAAAGGTGGCAGAAAGGTGGTTTTCATGGTGTTTTTGGCCCTTTTGATCATCCAGAACTTGGTGAAATGCTTTGGCCATACTGGAGCATGCATAAATTACCATGAAAAACCCAAAAATATAAATTTTTCCTCCAGCAAGTGTCCCAATCATAAGCGAGCGCGTCGACGCGCTACGCGTTGGGCTGAAAAACCTGTTTTGAGACCAAAATTTTCCAAAATGACAAAAAATTCTTCAAATTTGCTCAAATTTGGAGCGAAGACCCTCCATCATGTATCATGCCCAGCCAACGAAGCCTCGGCCAAAATCCGGAGTGGATTAGGCCTCTTTCGCCGCTTTAGTGCTTCGCTCAACCTCCTCTTCAGAATCTTCATTTTTGCTTTGCAGACGTGCATGCGGGCCCAATAATGACCTTTCATGTGACGAAGCATGTCTTTGTCTCTATTGGCCTTTTCCAACAACTTCTCCAGATGAATGTTAACACGTGTGAGGCAAGAATCTCGATCAATTGGTGTCATGTCACCTGGTCTCTTCCGGGCTAATTGTCGATCCTCACGGATTCGTCGCAGCTCTAACAGTGTGTGCTCATCCTCTAGCTGTTTGTTACGCTGCTCCAAGTAGTTTATCACCCACTGAGCCCTCCGAAATTTCTCTTTCAGCGTGTCATTCTCGGCATTTTTCTCCTGGATAATCTCTTTCAGTTTCGAGCTAGGAGAGCTCGCATCAACATCGATGAATGTGAAATCAGTGTCTCGACCACCTGATGGGCCCTCATCATGCATAGGCCTCTTGCCTCTATCCTGAATCTGTACCTGTGCTGAAGAAGAAGGCGAGACCCCTTCCACCCTTGGTGGAGATAATACTCGCGCTGCTGATGAAGTCAACGAGACCCCTTCCACCCCGGGTGGAGATAGTACTTGTCGTGTAGCTGCAAATAAGGCCCTGTGGCCTCGCTGGTATGTCACATACACTGGAGCACTGATATGCTCGGTCTCAGGAATGTCAAGCTGGTGTGAAGGCTCTCCCTCATCATGAACTACCTTGGGAGGCGGCTGTGGCGCTGCGAAGAAGTCACGGGAGATGAAATCCTCCCAAGTAATGCCCTGCTGTGTCAACTGATGTACCACCATGATTTTGATCAGCGCGTAATGATATATACTTCTATGCTGCTGTGCTGGGGTCTTCTTCTGTACAAAAATTTTCATCCTCTCTATGTTGCGATACATGAAGTATGGAATGCTCATCATACGTACCCTCGTGAAATGCATCAACAAACGGACATGGTACGCATAGAGGCGCGAGAATCTGCCCTCGCAACTGAAATATCGAATGATGAGTTTCATCAATGGTGCAAACTCATCCTTTAGAAATCTGAAAGGAAATACCCTGCTCAGCTGCCTCATAAACCTAGGTTTGATGTATGGCTCATAGTAGGATTTCTCTAACTGCTGTCGTTTGTTCCATTCCTCTCCTATATTTGGTATCCCGGTGGCCTGAGCAATAGTCTCTGGTGACAGAATGAAATCTACTCCGGCAAGGTTTACACGACCATCATGTAAATGTAGAACAAATAGACGAGCTAGCTCATGATGATGTTGGGTTTGTGAAATCATCTCACAGTATTGGAAACATGACTGATGCTGAAAACAATCCATTGCAAGCGGGCAAGCCTGCAATTGAGCCAAAGAAGTAGGCTCCTGCCTGAGATGCTTACCACTTTTGCCACTTTTGTGAGACCTCCGTGGCACATTAAACTCTGCTGTGGAATCACTGTCATACTCCTGTTCATAAACTGAATCCGTCTCTGACATGGCTTTGAAAACAAGATGTCTGCAATATATATGCCAATATAGGTGTAGTGAAGACAAAAGTTCAGTGTATGCTCAAAACCCAAATATGTCACATATGTATCAAAGTATCATAGGAAATCAAGCCACAGTGGTAATGGCTCTGTCAAATAGGTTTGCATGAAAAATAGTCACTGCTTGATCATAAGAGGATTTGACAAGTGAGTAGAAGAAAGTATAATGTGTGGAAAACAACTGTTAGGAACAAAATGACAATATCCCTTGCAGTGTTTGACAAATGTCAATGGAGGATGTGGACAAGTGAAAATGGGACTATGTCATAACATGAATAATGAGCAGTGCTAAAATGACGATGGCAATCATAATGACAGAAGTGATGTAATGGCAAAGAGAGGGCGTGAGGATGAGGTAAATAATGAGCAGGGACACCACAGACAGTAGAGGCATGAGCATATATATATCAACCACACAAGTTTGCAAACCCCCACACAATCACTATCATTTGCTTCAAAACCCTTAAGAAATGAATTTGGAAATAAACATAGAGTTTACACATTTCTCCTCATCAAATACTTGTTTCTCCACTTTCAAAACACCATAATCATATCCAAAATTCACTGAGCAATCGTGAAAAACCTACTTGCAAGCCGATTGAGGCGTTTTGGCATGAAACTGGACGCATGAGCGAAATTTTTTTGGCTCTGAGATTATACGCGTAGCGCGCTCACCCAGTGCGCTGCACGCAGCATGTGCGTAGCATGCGTGCTAATTTGGACAGGCCGGTGAAGCCCAGTGTGTCGCGCGCACCTTGTGCGTAGCGCGCCTCCTCTGTGCGTAGCGCGCACTTCCACCTCCGGTCCACGGCTTTGAAAAACAAGATTTCGCCCCTCAACTTACCAATTCGAACTCTGCCATGAGAATTTGTGCAAATGAATTGTCTTCCATGGCTTATATGTGTAGAAAAATATCTCATAAAAATCAGATTTGATTTAAAATTTGCTCCATAACCCATTTTTATAATGTTTTGGCACTTTGTCATTTGATCACTTAATACAATGTTGTCCTTTGGCTTTTCATTACTTTTTCTGAGTCTTGGACTGATGACACTTGGTTGTTTTTGCAGGGATTTTGGCATTTGGCTTTGGAAAAGACTAGAGGCTTGCTCTGAACTTCTTATGGTGGAACAAATAAACAATTATTACAAAAAAAACAAAAAAAAAGAAATTTGACAATTTCTAGTTCAAAACAAAGTTTTGGACTAGAAATGTCTTCAAATGCTTTTGAGAATAAAAATATGAAATAGGAACCTTTTGAAACCAACCTCAAGGCCTGCGGGCTTTTATTACATGTAGCAAAAGACTGAAAACCCTAGACTCTAGGACTAAAGACTCTTTTTGACAAAAATAATCATTTATGACCATGAATGAAGTGACCTGAACTTACTTCAGTGATTTCTAAGAAATCTTAATTAGCCCTGCAGGTACAAGCATGAGGAAACACAAGACAATCAGACCCCCTCGTCAGTCAATGGCATGCCCCTAGTGAAATGCAACGAAGTGGAACGAGCGAGACACCTAAAAATGATATGCAAAAAGCGAAATGATCTCTGACGGAGGGTTGTAAGGACCGACTCTAACACAAAATAACCATAAACTTCCTTGATTAACACTCTACTTAGCATGCAGTGAAAAGATCATTCAAGAATAACATCTCAATTTCTACTCAGCTAGACATGGGCTCACAAAAATTCCTTGACTGGTTATACTCTATTGAAATCACTCTCAAACACACATTTAGAAGAAAACATAAAGATAAAGCTTATCAGTTAGAATCAGGGTACCTTTAGAAGTTAATCCTAATCTATACATTTTCTTCTTTATCAGAGAATATGAACACAGTGAATAACATAAGGAGGATAAAAATTACAGTGCAAAACCAGTTACATACTTTGAGTCCAATAGCTTTTATAGTCCAATTCTTCTCTTCCCAGCCTACTATATTACAACTACTCAGCACTCTTACTCAATAACAGTTCAAACAATTAACAATTTTCCAACCCTTTACAATGATTTTTCTGTGAATACATATAGGTGAAATGAGGAAGAGTGTTGCAGAAATGGTAATAAATATTAATTAAGATAGATTGGGAGATGTATTCAAATTCCCATTCTGCTTAAGAATCATAGTATTTAATGTTTGTACCACTTCAACTATTTTTCCTATCTTTGAGGTATATCTGGTAGGCGGGTAATAACTCTGAAGTGTGTTCTTTGAAACTAACTGTAGCCAAAGTACTCTGTTTGACTTCTGAAACAAGTAACTATCATATTTCAAGTTTTTTAGCCCCATGACTGTGTAATAACTGTTCTAACAGTTTAAAAGAGTTTCTGCCATCAGGTTGGCTATCATGGTGTCTTTGAAAGAAGAACCAAACTATAGGCATCCTTACAGGTCTCTGAGAAGTAATTGGCCTCGTTGATGTGTCCTTTGGAGGCAGTCTTTTGCTGATCTGTCTGTTTGTGATGCTGTAAACACTGATTTAGGCTTTAATCTGTGCTTTTAGGCTTCATTAGACCTTCATGTTGTCTTTTGTCTTTACCTGATTGCTATGTACAGGTGGTTGCGCTAGAGGGTTTGATTAGAAGTCGATATCATGATTTATCGACTAAAATGCAGTCTACCTTTTTAGGATGAGCCTTGATATAATATGTTATTTTAGAAGCCAAAAGTTTAACTTTAAATGATAATTTTTAACAACCCTTTAAAAGAACCTTAAGGTAAAAAATGAGGAAAATTGTTTCCTTTAAGATTTATTTAACTAGGGACTAATTTCCCTAGAATGGTCACCAATATGTTATCACTCTGAAATATCCCAAGGGTTGTTCTAGGTGTCAAAAAAGAAATATCAGAGGTAACTACTATCCACTTTTAGAGATTAGGATCTAGCCTTCCTAAACTCAGAGAGGACTCTCTCTTAATTATTTAACTTTGTTTGTTTAATAAATTTTACGCTAGTTATGTATGCTTAATTGGATGGGCTTTGATTAATTGCTTGGTTGGTTTATTGGTGGAATCAATGATTTAGATGAATAGATGCCTTTCAATTTTCCATTGGGCTATGGACTCAATATGCTTTTAAAACATAACATAATCAAATTATAAAAGAAATGTTACAGGCCAGGATAGGTGAGAAAAATCATATCTCAAGGCTGAATGGTGAAGTGATTTTCAATCAAGATCAAGGAGCAATTGAGAATTCCTTAAACTAGATAATGAAGGAAGGTGAAGGAGATCAATCGGGATCAGAGAGAAATTAAGAATTCTCTAAACCAAATATCAGAAGAAAACATAAAAATGTACAACATATCAAAGAAGAGTGTAGATTTAAACAAACTATGTAGTAAAATTCCTATTATAGCATTCAAATTTAGAAAAAACATGCAAGTTTATGGAAAACTTAGAAAAGAACATGAACAATTGAAATTATACTTCACTGAGATAGCTCAACACATGAATCCTGTAAAGAATTTTTTGTATTACTTGTCTTTTCTATTAACTGGAAATGGTACAATATCCCTTAGGTAATAGATCAGTCAGCTATGGAAATATTCAGAAATCCACACTACTCAATCCTTGATACTTCAAAAGATGAAGTATTTATTCAAAACTTTACAAAATATCATATCAAACTATTTAGGATTTTTTCAAGGAAAATAAGATATCTTTATGCAAAAATATAGTGACACCTACTAACTTACTGAGATCTGTCCCTGTTTTCTTTGATTGCTATTACTTGATTTTTTCTTTCACCTGTCTTTCTTTCATCTATATGCTCTTTCACGCCGGCAATCTTTCATGCTGGCTATTCTTTCAAGCTGGTTGTCTTTCACGCTGGCTATTCTTTCACCTGTATAGTAAATCACACCATTTTTCCCATGTTTCTTCATCTGGGAGTTTGATCTTCATCATCCTCCAATAAATCTCATCTGCCTCTGTATATTTGGTAAATGTAGGCTTATTTACAAAAAGGTGATTTACCTCATGCTGGAGGTAAAATAAGTTTTCCAAAATTTCAAGGAGCACTTTGCCTGTGGGAATTCCCTTTAATGAAGAACTCTTGGAATTTTCTTTGGCTACTTCCCTCATCTTCTTATCATAATCTTCATGTCTCATGAGTTTATCATTGATTACTAAAGGATTGGGCAAATATTTCTGTCGTAATACATCAAACTTGTTCACTGCAATTTCCATTGTTTGACACTTGTCCTCAAGCTGTATCATCAGGTTTCTTTTGGAAATCACTTTCCTCACCTCTAAGATAGTCTTTGTTTTGTTAGTTATCCCGAATTCTTTTAATTCATACTTGTTTTTTGAATTTAGGAATTTTATTATTTTAAAGGCTTCCTCTAGTTTCTTTCCAAGAATAGCTTTTACCTTTTGAATTGCATCACCAACTTCCTTCACCAATTCATTCTGCTCAAATATGATCTGTATAGAAGGCCAAATATCATTAACTGAGTTAATGATATTGGCCCACAACTGTTGTTTTTCTTGGGCTAAAGGCTCTACTAATGTCAATTCCTTCTCTAACTTTTGGATTTTGTCAATCAATCTGTTGGCTTTCTCTGCTTCAACTTTATGCATTACTTGAGCCAATTTCTTTTCATCTTCTAAAATTTTTATTTGTTCCTTGAGTTTATTGATCTCTGTATTTTGGATGGACATATCCTCCATTTCTTTGATCTATTTGTTCACCTCATCAGTGGGATGGGTTGCTGGTATTGTTGATGTTGTTGTTGATGTATTTGTTTGAACTTCTATAGATACTGGAGCTACTATAGACAATGGAGTTGATGTAGAAGCTAAGGGAATAACAGTAATGGGAATCGTTTCCATGCTGGCTTGTTTTTCTTGCACAAGTTTATCCATTTATGTTTCCATTTCTTTCAGTTCAACTGTCAACTGAATGATGAGATTCATCACTTCATCTTTTTTATTATCAATTTCCAAAACCTCCTTGGTTTGTGGATGCTCTGTATTTGTTAACTTTAGTTGTTTCTTTAGTGCATCTATGTCTGCATTCTTCTTTTTTATTAGTTCTTATGCTGCTTTGATATCTATTGGATTATAACCAACTTCCATTGCCAAATCTTCAAGTGACTTTATCCTGTTATCCTTTGATTCTGATGAACATTTCTCTAGCTTCAACTGTGCCTTTATATTTTCTAGAGAATTCTGTAACTTTTGGACACTTAAAGCTTTGTGTGTCATGGTGGAATATATCATTTCTCTTGCCTGTTTGTGAAACTCAATCTGGCCAATTGGGTGCACATCTTTGGCAAGAACTTCAGAAGCTGTCTTTTTATAATATTCTAATGTTTTTGGGGCCTACACTTTTGGCTGTATAAATGTCATTTGAGTCTTTCTTATTTTGAAGTCAAAAGCTGAAAGAAATCTATTCTGGTCACTGGAAGTTTTTTTCCAGTACTGTGCATATGTTACAGCCTTTAATGCTTCATTTCTAATTTTAGTCTCCTTGTATTTTTTCATGATATTTTTTTCTATCTCAACTGGTTTGCTAGATGACGAAACCTTTGCACTATTCTGCTTATGAATGATTTGTGCACTGGAAGTTGATTACAGGTGTGTTTCTTCCTAAAGTGTTGGAGGTTCATCATCTCTGACAACAATATATGTTTCAATGGTTTCAACTATCTCAACTATCTCTTCCTGTTCTATCACAAGATTTAGCTTTGTCTTCTTTCTATACATAAGCTTGAATTTAGTATCAGAAGTAGTTTCTACAGAATAAGAGCCTTCCTCTCTTGCTTTGAATTTTTTTCCTGTGGGGCTAGAGTAAGTAGGATGGAACTAGTATCAACCTGCTTTTCCACCTCCTATAAAGTATTTTCCAACCACTCTGACTGGTTGGAATACTTTTCAATTTTAGGCTTTGACTCATGAATGAAAGGGGTCAATTTGAACTTAACCCTTAATTTACTTATGACACCCAAGGGGTCATAAGACCATTTGAAACTACTATTGAACTAAACTCTTGTAAACATTTGTCTTCTTGTTGTCCAGCATTCCTATTGTTGCATATAAAAGTCCCTAGTTGGTTATTAATCTTGAATTGAGTATTATTTTAATTGAAATGAAATTGTTTCCATCTGAATTCAAGATTTTCTGATGTATTCTAAAGAAAAAATCCTCATTAGGAGGTATTTGGGAAGCTTGTATGGAACTAATTGGCTTCAATACACTCTGATTTCTGTATGATTCTGGTATAAATACCAGTCTCTTTTTTTGCTCTAATCTGATATCTATAAAACCTTTTTTATTTCTTCATTGATTCTAGGCTGCATGCTACTACTAAGCATATTCACTACTTAGTCGATATTGGAAGGGGTCCTGGCAACTGCAGGCTTCAATCTTGGTGGGTAAAGGATTTCAGGGATTTTTCGCAAATCAAAAGAGATAGTGGGAAAATAAAGGAAATGAGGGGTTTTATTATTGTTTTAAACATTGGGGCTTATCACATGGTGTGGGAGTTTATTTCAAATAGTGGTGGTTTCATCGTGCCCATTGGAAGCAGTTTTATGGTTTATCGCACAACAAAAGGATGTCTGGCGGTTTTGGTAGGAGGGGGTGCGATATAATATGGTGGCGTCATGTGGCAAGGGATGGGGTGGATAAAACCACCCATTTCACACCCCCCACCATTGGTTCTAAGGATCTGATGTTGGGGGGTGCGAAATATTTTATTGGGCGTTAGATCTGATGAATGATGATCGGGCGGCTAGATGGATATGCGGGTTTTCAAAGAGGTGGGTTCGAGAGATTTAGATAGGTGGATGGTTTAGAAATATAATATGGGGTTATATTAAAATGAAATAAGAGGGTCGGGGAATATATTAAGTGGAAGGGTTAATTCAAAGTAAAGTAGAGAAATATATTAAATAGGGGGGTTAATTTAGAATGGAAGTGGGACCCGATTAATATATTTGACGTTGCGCTTTTAAAACTTTGAAAAAGTGGGTTTTGATGTTTTAGTTAAAACATAAAGTCAGTCTTAAGAAGAATTGGGGATTTAGTAATGGGAATGGGTTTTTCAAAGGGGAAAAGGGGTTTTAGGAGGGGAAATAGATTTTTAGGATAAAGGTAAAATGAAGAGGGAAGGGGTTTTTTATGATAAGGGGAAATGTTAGAAAGATATTAGTGATAAGAAATAAACCAAATGATTCTTTTCATAACTTTTGAAAAGTATTATACCTACCCTTTAATTATCCTAACATTTTTATTTCCTTTGTTGGGTTCATTTGAGCTTGATGGCCCTTTTATTTTCTTTTGATAAGAAAACTAACTTATTTCTAACCTTATATCTTCCAATGGCTCAGATTAAACATATGAGATCATTTTATTCTCTACCTAACTACTAATCTACCAAGATTAAATGGTTTGGTCAAATCTTTATTCACTAACTATCATAACATGAAATGTAAAGACATGAATGACCAAGATTAGACTGTATGATCATCATGACTTGTGGCATTTTGGACAAGCTGCACACAATTTTATTTGCAAAAGTAAAGTAAACTAATAGTAGTGGCATTTGAATGTGCAACACTTTCAGAATTATTTTCACTTCTTTTTGTGGGGTTCATATTTTATATCTTTTTTTATCTTTCTTTCTTTTGGTCCTTTGATTATTATTTTAGGACATATCCTCTTTTCATTTTTTAATATGGAAAATATTTGTAGAAAGCAAAGGTATATACAATATTACAAGACTTAACATAGTCAATTCAAAATTATGATCCCTATTATTATAGGACCCTAATAGTGGCTCCACTTGGCGATGGCATATCCTTGTGAGATGTTAAGAACTTTCTCATCAGTGGCCTTGGAACATTGACTTTGCTATGTTTGTAACTCCTTTTTGTGACCTCCTTTATTCAAACATATAATGTTATATCTTTTAAAGCTTAAGACTTCCTTTCCAGGCTTCAACTTCATAAGATAATCATCCAATCCAATCTAAAATTTGCTATGGTATTTACAATGAGAAAAAATCAAACAAATGAACTACTGATTAGCCTGGCGAAAAGTAGTGCTTCAACATTCGACCATTGACTGGTCCACCTAGTAGATTTGTTCCATCTATCTCTTTCAAGAAAAATGCATTGTTGCCTTTGTAACCATGAATTGTGTATGGACCTTTCTAGAGAAAGTAAAATTTCCCATGTTTTCCTTTGTCTTCCCTTTTGGAATACCACTTCAGTACTTGATCACCTATGAAGAAATCATCTACTTTATTTCTCTTATCAAATATCTTTTTTATTTTGTCTTGAAATACTTGGGATTTGATATAAACTTCTTCCCTGGTTTGCTGCAAATGAATTGTTTGATTTATCCTCCCTTGGATGTCATTTGGTTCTACTTGCAGCTATTGAATCATTTTCATTACTACCACTCCTAATGAAGATGGAAAAATAGCATCCATCCCATATACCAATTGATAGGGATATGTACCAGTAGATTTATTGGTAGTTAGTGTTTCTGCCCATAGGGAATTAAGCAACCTTCTATTCCAAGTTTTCTTATTATCTTCTAACATCTTCTTGATGATGTTGACTAGGCTTTTGTTTGAATATTCTGCTACTCCATTACCTTGAGGGTAATAGGCAATGGAATGGCCTAAGGTAATATGGTATTTGTTACAAAAATCTACCATTTTCTTAGATTTGAAGGCAGTAGCATTATCAGTTATGAGATTTTGTGGGCATCCAAATCTAGAAAGGATGTTGTTCTCAAGAAATGAAATAATGACAAAGTTTGTGGCTTGTCTAGAAGGGATGGCTTCTATCCACTTGGTAAAGTGATCAGTAGCTGCCAATATCCATTTATGTTGGGCAGAGGAGGGTGGGTGAATTTCACCAATGAATTCTAAACCCTATTGTTGGAATGGCATTTCTACAGAAATAGGTTTGAGGGTTAATGGTAAGAGTTTCTTCTTCCCTTCAAATATCTTACATTTGTGACAGGAGGTCACATACTTTCGGACATCTGCAAAAAGGGTGGCCCAATAAAAACCTACCCTCAAAATTTTGTCAGCAGTTGTTTTCCAGTATAGGTGTCCTCCAAAGTCTCCTACATGACTTTCCTACAAAATTTTGTCAGCTTCATCTTTTAATGAAAAATTTAACAGGTTGTCACCATGATCTTTCCAAAATAACACATTATCTAAGATACAATATCTCATTGCCTTCATTTTTATGAATCTACTTTGAGTTCTAGATAAACTAGGAGGAGCTTGTAGGTTGAGTAAAACAAATGTAAGGTCTGCATACCAGGGTGAATCTATAAAAGCTTCACTGATTTGTGGAGTCGACATCTCTTCCTGGTCATCTATGGAAACAATGAAATTTGTGTCTAAGGCTCCATAGTTCAATTCACCCATGATTTTGGCCAAACCTTGGCCTTTGATTAAATTTTTAGGCTTGATTTCAATTTCATATTCTAGTATTGTGGAAATCCATTTGCCTCTTTTTCCATCAGGTCCATTCTGAGTTAGAATGTCCTTTACAACTGAGTTTGGAACATATGCTATTATATGAGAGTATAGAATGTATACTCTAAAATCTTTTATGGCTTTCACTAAAGCAAGAGCTTCTTTTTTCATGATATTATACTTTAGTGTAGCATCTCTCAAAGTTTTATTGAAAAAAGCAATGGGTTTTTCATAACCCTCATCATTATTTTGCAACAAGGCTATTGCAATGGTGTGTTCTGAAGCAAATGAAAAAATTATGAAATCTCTGTTAAAATTAGGACTAATTATAAGGACAAATGTTTTAGTAAGGGCTTCTTTGATTGCTTCAAAAGACTGTTTAGCCTCTACTTTCCACTTAAGTGTTGAATCCTTTTTTAACATGTTATTTAATTCTCTAATTAGTTCTACTAAATTAGAAATGAATCTTCTAAGAAAAATTATTTTTCCTATAAATGATTGTAATTATTTAATGTTCCTAGGACGAATGATGTTTAAGATTTATTCTATTCTAGCTGGACCAATTCTAATTCCCTCTTTTGAAATTATGTGTCCCGGGAGTTTACCTTACTCTAATCCAAAAAGCGACTTTTTTGGATTTAAGGATATACCAAACTTTCTGCATTTTATAAATACTCTTCTTAGATGCTCTAGGTGTTAATTTTCTAATTTGGAAAATACCATCCAAGTAAATGACTATAAAGTCAAGGATTTTCTTTGCAAATGCTATGTCCATAGCTCTCTGGAATGTTTCTCCAGCATTCAACAGTCCAAAGGGCATTTTCAAATACATGAAAGTTCCCCAGGGAGTGGTAAATGAAGTCTTTGCTTGATCTTCAGGTTGGACTAGGATTTGGTTGTACCCAGAGAATCCATCAGGTAAAGAAATTTTGGATGACCCTACTACCCTCTGGAGAATGTGATCCATTTTTGGGAGGGGATATTTATCCTTCAGTGATACTTTTTTTAAGTTTCTGAAATCAACATAGTGTCTGGTTTCTCCTATTTTCTTTCTAGTGGGAACTAAATTAGAGACCCAATCAGAATATCTGATGGATGTTATGATTCGAGCATCATACATCATTTTAACTTCTTTTTATATAAATGGCATAAGAACGTGGTTAATTCTCCTAATATTTTTTTTAAAGGGCTTATGATTTTCTTTAATTGGTATCTTATGCTCGATAATGATGGTATCATAAGACTAGAGGTCTTCATAACTCCAAGAAAATATGTCTTGGAATTCTTTAAACAAGCTAATGTACTTCAGCTTTTCAGCTGGAGGTAATTTCTTAGGTATCTTGATAAGCTTGGGATTTTCTTCTGTTCCTATGTTGCATTCCTCTATATTTGACCTTAGAGGCTCCATTTTAGGTTTTCTAGCTACATCATTGGAGTCAAAGAGGTCTTTTAGTGGGGCTAATCCCTTAGGCAAATTGTTGTCTTTGAGGTTTAAAAAATTTTATTCAACATTGATTAATTCCTCAATTTCTACTATTTCTAATTTTTCTATTTCTACTTTACTGAATTTAGTTAGTTCTATATTATTTACATCATTTACATTTATCTCATTATTTATGGTATAATCTGTATCTATATTACAATTTTGAAACTCTCACTCATAAATCGTAAAACTATAAATTTGTGAGTCTTGTGAAAAGATTTTCCAATACTTAAAATTATCAGGTATTGTTGGCCTATGTCTTACCTCAGTTATGTATTAATGATTTGGCTGAAAGGGTAATCTGCATGTGCTGGAAAAAGTGGTCAAAATATATGCTTGCATATTTTGCTTTCTTGGAATGACAACAAAGTCAGTTTCAAGAAAACATCTTATTAAATCCAGGATATTTTCATTGTATTAGCTAAGTCTAGGGTTATTCACAAGATACTCTCCCTTGACTTGTTTTATAATTATTTGTGAGTCTCCCATGATGGAAACTCTTTTAAATCCAAGTTTTCTTACGATTCGTAGGCCTAGCACTAATAATTTATGTTCTTCCATGTTATTAGCACATTTGAAATTTAATCTGAAAGCATGTCCTTCTGAATGATCATTTTCTAAATTGTAGATCCATACTCCAACTCCTACTCGTAATATATTTATAGAGCCATCAAAATCTAAGTGCCACAAAGATTCATACGTTATGTTTTCATTGTCAACTTCTTTGTTTTTTTCTTCTACAACTGTTATTTATCTTTGTGATTGTCTGAATTACATAGGATAAATGAGTCTAGATCAGAATGCATGGAATAGATAAGGTAATTATGTGGTTTTTTTGCACTACTGACCATGAATTTCATCAAGGTTTCTCTATAAATCTTTTTTTTCTGACCAAATATAGAAATGGTAGCATATGACATGTCTAATTGTAGTGATCCCTGTAATTTTTATTCCCATGAGTGAAATAATAACATACCATATTTGGGAGGGATATCAACAACTGAAATTTCCATAGCAATACTCTTTGTTGGGAACTAGACTAGAGTTACACACAAATATTTTATCAAGCCAAGGCATTTGACTTGACTAGAATCAAAGGAGAACAAGTCCTTGTAGGGTCTGGTGATGTCTTTGTTTAATTTTTCTATGACTGCCTTAGGCATTAAGTTATGAGATGCTCCTGAATCCAACATAGAATTATGTAAAATTTATTCATGAATGTTTAAGCTAATGTAGAAGGGAGGGACACCCCCTTATTGATTTTTTCCATTTACCTCTAGACCAAATAATAACTCAGGTTGATCATCATTGAGATTTACAACATCTTCGCCTTCACCTATGTTTAGTGTTTCAGTAATTTGTGCCTTGTATGATTCATTTTTCACCAACTTTGTTAAAGGAAATAGTATTTTCAATTTGTCTATATCAATTTTGATATTAAATGGCATTTGAGTTTTACCAAATTGAATGATTTCATCTTTACCAATTGTGGTTTGTGTGTTTTTGTCTTCTTTATCAATAGTTGGTAATTCATTTTGTGTGTCAACTGTTTTGTTTTCAATTTTCTTTTCTAGAACAGTTTGAGTAGCAGTTGAAGTTTGAATAGAATTTGATGTGATGTCTACAATCCTTGGGCTGGAAGCCTTCTGAGTTTCTCTAGGGAGAATTTGTAGAATTTTGGTCACAAGAGCTTCTACTGTTTTCTTATTTTGTGTTTGGACTAACTTCTTCGTAGGAACTTTTGTGTTCTTTTTTCTTTTAAGGCTATACTATTTATGAACTTCGTAGTTAGAAGATTCATAGCCTTGTTTGTAGTCAAAGGATTCTCCATATTCTAATTGCAATTGATGTAACATGTACAACTCTTGTTCATGTTGGGTGAGAAAAATCGTATTTTCATCATTTATTTTCATCAAGTTTATCTAGGTGTCCTGGTCTTCTTCATGTTGTTGTGAACTTTCAGCATAATTTTCCTGGAAAGGTGGTCTAATCTATTGATCAAGTACAACTTCTCTTGATTTACCAGTATTAGGATTTTTCCTAAATTTTGGGTTTCTAATATGGGGACCTTGTTAATTTTCCCATTGAGGTTTTCTTTCCATGTTTTCTAGTCTTTCCATACTTTTAGCTAAACTATATATCTTAACATCTAAAGTGGATGGTTATTCCTTAATGCTCACTCTCCTTTCATTCCTCATCCTAGCTCTTTTAGCTAATAAGTTAGCTTCTACACTAATTGCATCACTTTGCATTTGTTCTAAAGTTGCAGGGTTTCTTTCTCTTAATTGATAGGACATGTCAACATCAAAACCATCTGGAAATTTAATCAGGGCCAAGTCTAGTGGAGGTTTGAGATTCATTGGAATTGCATTCTAAATGTTGTTAAACCTAGTATAGTAATCCTGAACAGTTTCATTAGGAGATCTCCTAATGTTTTCATATTAAGATAATATATGTAAATGGTTTTTATTTCTTTCCCTTATAGTTATAAACAATTGGTTGAAAGTAGCTAAATCAACAATATGGTTAGCAGGTAAATATTTGAACCATTTTTTAACATCTCTTGCTAGTGTTGTGCAAATAATCTCATTTGAACATCAGCTTCATCAACTTCATGCAATTCAAAATAATATGTCATTTTATTTACATGTTGAGCAGTATATTAAACAATACCATCAAACTAAAAAATTTTACTCTGGTAATCTTGTGGCATAGCATGTAAAGGGGCATGTAAGGCCAAAGGGGCATATCTGGCTGCCATGGCTAAGACTTAAGCTTCACTGGGAGGTAAAGTAGTAGTGCTTGAAGATGAACTTGGAACGCTTGAAGATTAACTTGCAAGACTTGAAGATGAGCTTGAAATGTTTGAAAATGAGCTTGAAACTTTAGGTTAGAGAGGAATTTTAGGTAAGAATGGTTATGTGGAATGAACTATAGTGGATATTATAGATGAGGTGGTACTAAATAAAGTTGTATTTACAGTTTCCAAAGATATTATAGAACGCTTAGGGGTAGCAGCAGTTAGGTAAACTAATTCGACTTACTATTGAAAATAGGCTTCGTCTATATCTTTAATCAAATTTGAGGTAAAAACATCAAGTTTGTTAAAAGTGTCTAGAACATGTTGATCTAAATCAAGTTGTATAGTTTCCTTCTTTAATTCAATAAATTGCATAAAATTGGGGTCTATTACAATATCATAGATTGAGTTTTCATATTTGGTTCTAAATAAAGAATGCTCAAATGATAAATCAAATTGAATATCCTATATGCTTGATAACTCTTTAGGAAGTGAATTTTCTTATCAACTGACTACTACTTCCTAGACTTTCTACTTTTTTATGTTTTCTTAAAATTCTATCAGGATCATCAACAATTGTAGCAGGTTGTGGATCAAGATGAGCCCTGGTATAATATGTTCTTTTAGAAGCCAAAATTTAACTTTAAATGATAATTTTTAACAACCCTTCAAAAAAACCTTAAGATAAAAAATGAGGAAAATTGTTTCCTTTAAGATTTATTTAACTAGGGACTAATTTCCCCGGTATGGTCTTCAATATGATATTACTCTGAAATTTCCCAAGGGTTGTTCTAGGTGTCAAAAAATAAATATCAGAGGTAACTACTATCCACTTTTGGATATTAGGATCTAGCCTTCCTAAACTCAGAGAGGGCTCTCTCTTAATGATTTAACTTTGTTTGTTTAATAAATTTTAAGCTAGTTATGTATTCTTAATTGGATGGGTTTTTCATTGATTGATTGGTTGCTTGATTGGTGGAATCAATGATTTAGATGAATAGGTGCCTTTCCATTTTCCATTGGGCTATGGAGTCAATATGCTTTTAAAACAAAATAGAATCAAATTATAAAGGAAGTGTTACAGGGCAGGATAGTTGAGCAAAATCAAATCTCAAGGCTGAATGGTGAAGTGATTTTTCAATCGGGATCAACGAGAAATTAATAATTCCTTAAACTAGATAATGAAGCAAGGTGAATGAGGTCAATCGGGATCAAAAAGAAATTAAGAATTCTCTAAACCAGATATCAGACATAAAAATGTACAACAGTTCAAAGCAGAGTGTAGGTTTAAACAAATTCTATAGTAAAATTCTTGTTATAGCATTCAAATTTAGAAAAAGCATGCAAGTTTATGGAATAATTAGAAAATAACATGAACAATTGAAATTATACTTCACTGAGATAGCTCAAGACATGAATCCTGTAAAGAATTTTCTTTATTACTTGTCCTGTCTATAAATTGAAAATGGTACAATAAAACTCAGGTAATAGATCATTCAACTATGGAAATAGTGAGAAATCCACAATAATCAACCATTGATTAACTGATTGAGATCTGTCCTTGTTTTATTTGATTTTTGTTACTTGATTGTTTCTTTCATATGTCTTCCTTTCATCTGTATGCTCTTTCATGCCGACTGTTTTTCACGCTGACTATTCTTTCACACTGCCTGTTCTTTCACCTTTATAGTAAATCACACCATTTTCCCATGTTTCTTCATCTAGGAGTTTATCTTCATCATCCTCCAGTAAATCTCATCTGCTTATGTATATTTGATAAATGTAAGCTTATTTACAAAAAGGTGATTTACCTCATGCTGGAGGTAAAATAAGTTTTCCAGAATTTGAAGGAGCACTTTGCTTGTGGGAATGCCCTTTAATGAAGAACTGTTGGAAGTTTCTTTGGCTACTTCCCTCATATTCTTATCATAATCTTCATGTCTCATGAGTTTATCATTGATTACTAAAGGATTAGGCAGATCTTTCTGTCTTAATACATCAAACTTGTTCATAAACCTGTTCACTGCAATTTCCATTGTTTGACACTTTTCCTCAAGCTGTATCATCAAATTTCTTTTGGAAGTCACTTTCCTCACCTCTTAGATAGTCTCTATTCTATCAGTTATCCCAAATTTTTCTAATTCATACTTGTTTTTGGAATTTAGTAATTTTATTATTTCAGAGGCTTCCTCTGGTTTCTTTCCAATATCAGCTTTTACCTTTTGAATTGTATCACCAGCTTCCTTCACTAAGTCATTCTACTCAAATATGATCTGTATAGAAGGCCAAATCTCATTAATTGAGTTAATGATATTGGACCACAACTGTTTTTTTTCTTGGGCTAAAGGCTCTGCTAATGTCAATTCAACTTTTGGATTTTGTCAATCAATCTGTTGGGTTTCTCTGCTTTAGCTTTATGCATTACTTGAGCCAATTTATTTTCATATTCTAAATTTTTTATTTATTCATTGAGTTCATTGATCTCTATATTTTGGATGGACATATCCTCCACTGCTTTGATCAATTTTTTGGCCTCATCAATGGGATGGGTTGCTAGTATTTTTGATGTTGTTGATGATGTAGTTGCTGGAACTACTGTTGATACTGGAGCTGCTGTAGGCAATGGAGTTGATGTAGAAGCTATAGGAATAGCAGTAATGGGAACTTTTTCCATGCTGGCTTGTTTTTCTTGCACAAGTTTATCCATTTCTGTTTCCATTTCTGTTTCCATTTCTTTCAATTGAGTAGTCAAGTGAATGATTAGATTCATCATTTCATCTTTTTGATTATCAGTGTCCAAAACCTCTTTGGTTTTTGGATGCTCTATAGTTGGTAACTTTAGTTGTTTCTTTAGTGCAGCTATGGCTACATTCTTCTTTTTTATTAGTTCTTCTAATTCTTTGATATATTTTGGATTATAACCAACTTCAATTACCAAATATTCAAGTGACTTTATCCTGTTATCCTTTGTTTGTGATGAAGTTTTCTCTAGCTTCAACTGTGTCTTTATATTTTCTAGAGAATTTTGTAACTTCTAGACACTTAAAGCTTTGTGTGTCGTGGTGGAATAGATCATTTATGCTTCCTCTTTGTGAAACTAAATTTGGTCAATTGGGTGCACATATTTTGTAAGAACTTCAAAGGTTGTATTTTTATAATCTTCTGATGTTTTTGGGGCCTGCACTTTTGGCTGTAAAAATGTCATTTTCATCTTTCTTGTTTTGAATTCAAAAGCTGAAAGTAATCTATTCTAGTCACTAGAAGTTTGTTTCCAGTACTGTGCATATGTTACAACCTTTAATGCTTCATTTATGATTTTAATCTCTTTGTATTTTTCCATGATATATTTTTCTTTCTCAACTGGTTTGCTAGATGATGAAACCTCTGCACTATTCTACTTCTGAATGATTTGTGCACTAGAATTTCATGGTAGGTCTGTTTCTTCTTAAATTTTTGGAGGTTTATCATCTCTGACAACAATATCTGTTTCAATGGTTTCAACTATCTCAACTATCTCTTCTTGCTCTATCACTAGATTTAGCTTTTTCTTCTTTCTATACATAAGCTTTAATTTAGTATCAGAAGTAGTTTCTATAGAATAAGAGCCTTCCTCTCTTGCCCTCTTTGAATGTCTATCCTGTGGGGCTGGAGTAAGCAGGATGGAACTAGTATCAACCTTATTTTCCACCTCTTGTAAAGTATTTTCCAACCACTCTGACTGGTTGGAATAATTTTCAATTTCAGGATTTGATTCATGAATGAAAGGGGTCAATTTGAACTTAACTCTTAATTTACTTATGACACCCAAGGAGTCATAAGACCATTTGAAACTTCTATTGAACTTAAACTCTTGTAAACATTTGTCTGCTTGATGTCTAGCATTCCTATTGTTGCATATAAAAGGCCCTAGTTGGTATTTAATCTTGAATTGAGTCTTATTTTTAGCTGAAAGGAATTTGATTTCATCTAAATTCAATATTTTTCTGGTGTATTCTAAAGAAAATATCCTCCTTTGGAGGTATTTGGGAAGCTTGTATGGAACTAATTGGGTTCCATCCACTCTGATTTCTATATGATTCTGGTATATATACCAGTCTCCTGTTTTTCTATGATCTGATAGCTATAGAACCATTTCTCTTTCTTCACTGATTCTAGGTTGAATGCTGCTGCTAAGCATATTCACTACTGGATATACAAAAGAATCAATGAAGTCTTTGAAACTGAATTCAGTGGAATCCTTTCTAATCAAGGATTTCCAAAAGACAACAGACTGGGGATTACCCTCTGTGTCAAGTTTTTTTGGGCTAAGTGTAAACCTTTCTGATTGGAAATATATAAACATATGAAACAATACTGCAGAGTATTTGAATACTCCTTCTTCTGGCAGTTTGATCAGTTGATCATGGATTTCATCTTCCAAGTATTGGGAAAAATTGAAACTTGTGGCTGGAGGCTTACCTGGGAAAAATATGGATCGGAAACCAATAATAGATTCATCTACATGCTCATTAGTGAAATATCCTAAAATATAGGACAAAATAGTCACAATTTGTCTGGTTATTTCTGAAAACATGGTAGTTGAGTATGGAGGATTGTTTTTAGGAGTTTCTACTGATGGGGGGAGGAAAGTCTAAAAGATTTGAAACCTTTTAGGGAAGTCCAGCTTTAAGTAAAGCTCAGTAAGGGTTTCAATGGAGATAGTCACTCTCTCTAGTTGTGGTTGAATCTGCAATATTTGATTGATGGACTGAGTAGTGATTGTAAATAGGATTTCTTGGTTTGGAGTAACTATAGCTCTTTCATTTGGAAAATAGCTTATTTGGCACACTCTGATGAGTTCAGGAAACTGATAGGTTTGTGGGAATATGTATTTGGGTAGGTTAGAGTCCCACAGATGAATATCATCTACCTGATCAACAAATTTATCATGGCTCCAACAATGGAGCTCTAAAATGTTTCTATCAGTAACAGTGTCATTGATTTTGAAGTCTTTATTGACCAAAGGGGTGTGGTCAACATCTAACAATGGTGGTTCAAGAGTGTTTACAGTCTAGAAACTTTGGGAAGCCATTAATTTTATTTGTTTATCAATTTTTGTGCTGAATTGATGAAGGTAAGTACTCAGGATTACCTAGAATATTGAAGCTTTGGTCCTGGAAGGGGTCCTAGTAGCTACGGGCTTCAATCTTGGTCAGTAAAGGCTTTCAGGTATTTTTTGTAAATCAACAGAGATAGTGGGAAAATAATAGAAATGAAGGGTTTTATTATTGTTTTAAACACTGGGGCTTATAACATGGCGCGGGGGTTTATTTCAAATAGTGGTGGTTTCATCGCGTGGATTGGAAGCAGTTTGATGGTTTATCTCACAGCAAAAGGGGCTATGTCGGTTTGGGTAAGAGGGGGTGCGATATAATCTGGTGGCGTTGCGTAGTAAGGGAGGGGGTGGATAAAACCACCCATTTCACACCCCCCCCCCCCATTGGTTTTAAAGATCAGACGTCGGGGGGTGTGAAACAGATTATTGAGCATTAGATCTGATGAATGATGATTGGGCAGCTAGGTGGATATGCAGGTTTTCAAAGAGCTGGGGTTGGGAGATTTAGATAGGCAGATGGTTGATGAAATATTATATGGGTTTACGTTAAAATGAAATAAGGGGGTTGGGGAATATATGAAGTGGAAGGGTTAATTCAAAGTAAAGTCAGGAAATATATTAAACAAGGGGGTTAATTTAAAAGGGAAGTGGGACCTGATTAATATATTTGGCATTGTGCTTTAAAAACTTTGAATAAGTGGGTTTTGATGTTTTATTGAAAACATAAATTTAGTCTTAAGAAAAATGGGGTTTTAGTAATGGGAATGGGTTTTTCAAAGGGGAAAATGGGTTTTAGGAGGGGAAATAGGTTACTAGGATAAAGGGAAAATGAAGAGGGAAAGGGTTTTTTTTTATGATAAGGGGAAATGTTAGAAAGATATTAGTGATAAGAAATAAACCAAATGATGCTTTTCATAACTTTTGAAAAGTATTCTACCTACCCTTTAATTATCCTAACATTTTTATTTCCTTTATTGGGTGCATTTGAGCTTGCTAACCCTTTTATTTTCTTTTGATAAGAAAACTAACTTATTTCTAACCTTATGTCTTCTAATGGCTCAGATTAAAATTATGAGCTCATTTTATTCTCTACCTAACTACTAATCTGCCAAGATTAAATGGTTTGGTCATATTTTTATTCACTAACTATCATAACATGAAATTTAAAGACATGAATGACTAAGATTAGACTGTATGTTCATCATGAATTATGGCATTTTGGACAAGCTGCACACAATTTTATTCGCAAAAGTAAAGTAAACTAATAGTAGTGGCATTTGAATGTGCAACACTTACCAAATTATTTTTGCTTCTTTTTTGTGGGGTTCATATTTTATATCTTTTTTTATCTTTCTTTCTTTTGGTCCTTTGATTATTATTTAGGACATGCCCTCTTTTCATTTTTTTATTATGGAAAACATTTGTAGAAAGAAAAGGCATGTACAATATTACAAGACTTAACATAGTCAATTCAAAATTATGATCCCTATTATCATAGGACCCTAACAAGCAGCAGAACTGCAGGATCCCCACAACGAGGAATATTTGAAGAATCACAGGGAATATAAAAGGTTCCCAAAGGCCTAGATTTTGATAGTGTTAGAATTGGATGAGTGGGCAGTCAATTTTACACTACTCGATGCTAGAAATTCAATGGTACAATTAGTTTCAACGGTTGGGCCTTTAATTTTTTTTCCATTTCCGGAAGTGGAGGTACATGATACAGTCATGTTATGTTTCCTTTTTGTTATTGCTGAGATGATGTATTATTTGTGAGATCCCTATTTGACACTATGTTGAGGGATGATTGTTATCACATTATTGTGAGATTGTGATGCATGTTGTGACATTATTGTGATATTGCATTACTTTGTCATGCTGAAGGGAATCCCCTTTTGAGTGAGGGTTCCCATAGGGAGAATGTCTCGTGGAGAGACAAGCCACTCTAGTTGAGGGTTTATGTCATTGTTATGACAAAGAATATTCCATGTACATCATCATCATTTACATAATTATATGAAGTGGCCTCCACCATCTTGACATCGGGCCTAAAGACATAGCCCTCACTAGGTGAAATCTATTATCAAATGTGTCGTTTTCTTGATTTTATGATCGTAATTATTTTTCCTCCTATTTAAGCATGCACATGTGGTTCTTTTATGCTCTTTTAAATGAAATTCTAAAAACATCATAGGAGTAAACGATCTTGGATAATTCTGGTAGCTAAAGGAACCTGGATAATGTTTGGTATCTGAGCGGTCTTCTCACTGATGTGAATTGAAAGTGTGAATGACTGAACGTGAAATAATGGAGGATGACAAGGAAATGTATGAGGCCTTACTCGGGATGTCCAAAATGGTGGACATAATGTATGATGCTTATGAGAAGGAAAAAGAGAAACAAGGATTAGAGAACGATGCTCTTTCTGCATCTTTCAATGAACATTCATCGCCCTAATTTTCTTCTTGTCATTTGAATCAAGAGATCAACCATAGCCTTCAAACAGAGAACATTGAATTGAAAAGACTTATTCGAAAATAGAAAGAGGAGAAGCAAAGATTGTAGCTTCAGTTGCAAATCACGGAAGAGGCCTTGGAAGAATTGAGGCGCAATTATCGGAGCCTTCAAGGAAATCATACTAAATTAAGGAGGCTTTTACAAGAAGAGAAAGAGGAGAAGAAGAGGCTACTACTTTAGCTACAAGCCACGAAAGAGCCCTTGGAAGAGTTGAAGCACAATGAAGGCTTAGAGAAGCCATCATCACTTGTTTCATAATCGAAAATTGAGGTAAAAAAATTTGATAATTATTTTGTTTCATCTTCACGTGATGTCATTTCTGTTGGAAATGTGGAGATACCCATTATAGGAACTGGCATGAGACTCCATACCAAGAAGGGGTATAAAGAGGATGAATTGGTGTTAATGGACAAGGCATGAATTAACCATTGGAGGTCGTGTGAAGACCTCGATATGGAGGTTTGGGATGCACTGAAGGAGAGTGCTCAAAGGTGTCAAAAGCTTCCAAGACATTGTTGAAACCATCAAGGAAAGAGAATGATGGAAACACTTCAAAATCATCGCATGGTAGTGCATATTGCATAGGAAGAGCTAAGGCAAGCTCTGATCACCATAACTGTGCCAGAGAAAACCATACATTGTTGAACTCGTCGAGGAAAGATAATTATGGGAACACATCACCATTGTCCCATGTCAATGCACATTGCAAAGGAAGAGCTGAGAAAATCTCTCATCGTCATAATTGCACCAGAGACAACTATAAAAGATATAAACAGTCTTTGTATTCTAATTTTCATTTCAATTACAAGTATGTTAATAGTGAACAAAAATCATGGCATCGAAAACTATGTATTTTTTTTTTTATTCAACCATGTGTTTTTTGAGTTATGGAAGAGAATGAAAACACAAAAGAGGATGAGGCGTGTCATGCCTTCTCCACAACATGGTAAGAAGGTAAATCAGGTTTATAGGACAAAGGTGATCATCAAAGATCCATGTGTTGGAGGCTCCATCTAGAGCAGTGTCTCAAGGACAAAGCTTTTGTGCATGAACCAGATGGAAAAAGTTGTTTGAAAAGAAAATCCACACAGGAAGATGGCCCATTCACTTTGATAGGTGATAGATTCCTTTTCTAGATGTGTTAGCTTTTCATGGCTGTATTTTTTTAAATCATGCGTTGCAACATAAATGTAACAATGATGATGTGTTTTCCATCGCTCATTAAGCAACGATGATGTTTTGGACTTGTATTGATAGTTGGGGTATTGTTTCCATTTTGATGTAAACTTTGCCATCGAGTATGTATTACAAAATAGTGGCAAATATGGGATGCTTTGGTCATTTATTGGTCATGTAATTAAGCATGTAATTTTCAACGATTGTACTATAGGTTTGCAAAGGATGCAGGTTGTTATCACCAAATTGAGTCATGTTGGGCTGTTGTAGTGGTCAACTTCGAGTAACTATTTCAAACTAGATTTTGACTAAAGAGTAGCCTCTTTAACTTGAGAGGGCTCTCTCAACTTATCAAAGGATTTGCAATGAAAACTCTATTAGATGGCTAACTCTATAACAATGACTTGATTATATATGATTGCGAGTGGAAAATGTAGAATATTTTCTACCATTGGGTTTATGGAGTCGGTGCTAGGGAACTCAATGAGAATGGCTCTCCTTGTGGAAGCTAAAGCATGTAGATATTTAAATGAAAGGAAAACACACATAGAATTTACTCAATATATAAATTTTCAAAGGAAATCAGAGCATGAGAAACATAAATTCTAAGTAATGAAAATTAAGATATTGAAAGCAGAATATTGAGAAAGATATACAATAGTTTAATGCTTGAAGGAAGTCATAGCATGAGAAGCACAAATTCTGAGTAATCAAACATTAATATATTGATGAAATTAGTAAGATACATAGGAAAAGTTTCATGAAAACATTAAATGAATCTCAGGTGAAGGAGAAAGCCCACAACCACTGTCTATTACTGATCATAAAAATTTACAATAGTAGTAGTCACAAGTAACATCTTCCAACCCTTTTTTCCTTCCACACTACAAGGAAAAAACCCTCTAGCGGAGGTTATAAAGGAGGTTTTTAGTGTTATAAAATTGGCCAAAATTTTCAAAAAAAAACATATGCTACCACATCCGTTTCTGGTAACGGAGGCTTTGGCAGAGCTTTTAACGGAAATTGAACACAATTAAACAAAAATGGGTGGCTGGAGGTTATTACAGATGTTTTTCCATCAGTGCTCTTATCAGGTTTGAACGCATCGGTGCATATCGATAGACAGCGCACCGGGGCAGTCTAAGGAGAATGCAGCAGGCCATTAAGGAAAACAACAGCACCAGACCTGGTGTTGGTGATACAACGCATGGGGCCATTCTAATTGGTTTTGTGATTTGAGTGGTGCCCATAGGTCATCTATGCGCATCGATGTGTGTATCTTTATGAGGCACCGGTGCTCCGTATCATAGAAAGGAACCAAGATTTATAATTGGTATCAGTATTCGTGCGATGCACATGGCATCTACAAATGCACCGGTGCTTATAGATACATAAATGCCCTGGTGCGAAGTATCACACGAACGCACCAATATTTATAACTGGAATCGGTATTAGTGTGGTGCCCATAGAATCATAAACGCACCGGTGCGTATAGACACATAAATGTACTGGGTTTCATTTTGTTTTTTTTAGAAATATCCACCTCTGACAATCTAATTATTGTGATTGTTTTAAAGTCATTATTCATCAAAATTCGACACATCTTATAACAATATTCATATTAATTACATTTTTATCAATGCATTTGAATGTGTTGTTTGGATTAATTTGTTATATCATATCAGAATTATTGTGGTTTTTTTAAATTCATTATTCATCAAAATTCGACACATATATATAATCTTATAACAATATTCATATGAATTAAATTTTTATTAGTGCATTTGAGAACGACAATGGAGAATGCAATAGAATAAATTAAAACATATTTTATATACATATACATATACATATATATATATATATATATATATATATATGAATAAGACAGTCTTTATCATACAAAATGGGACAATTATTCGTATCCCTTTGTCTTTCATTTGGGACACTATGTCCATTACATTAAACAAAATGTCTGATTTCACAGACATATTTCAAAAAATAAAACGCCTTGCTTTGATATCCAAATTACATAGTGATCATCATTCTTCGCTTGAACTGTTGTCACTGCTAGAGCTACTTCCATGACTTGGATTATTTTCAGGAATGTTGTGTTCACGGTGTTGATTGTTTTCTTCTTCTTCACTTTCCATCTACAAACATAAAAATAAACTGAAATGAGTGTATATACATTGGTGAGAATAATGAAAATTCCAATATTAAATAATATACATCAATGTAAATCGAAAAGAAAAATGACGTACCATAGCAACAATTGACTCATAAACTATACACATTCTTTCAAAACCATGTACCATGCCATCTTTCAAAATTTCATCTGTTGGCACAGTTCCATACTTTGTTTCATGCAAGTTTTACACCCCATAACAAATCATATATTTAATATAAAATATGTTTTTGTTCTATTAATTATAGACAAAGCTAATTAAAACAAGATCAATATATGCTTACAAATTCCACAAATAAATTATGATATACCAACATATACTCACAACCCATATTTAACCCAATTTCAATCAATTCATTTGATGATTCTTCTTTGTACGTTAGCACCTGTTTGAAGACATTCAATGATGATTTTTGTAAAACAACTTAAAAAATACAAAAATGAAATCTAGTTAAGTTGTTATAAGGAAGTAACAATTACTCACAAACTTAGAGATCAACCATTTTCTTCCTTCTCGTCTTGTTTTATGTGCTGAATGGGTTCGATTTTATTTTCTTTTCTGCAAGAAAATTCTTGAAAATTAATATTTAATGCTAAATTGTTTATTTATTATACCTAATGATCTAAAAATTCAATAATTACATATTACATTTTAGGCACGTTGTTCTATTCGTTCCACTAGAACCCTCAAACTTTTGTAAAAGTTTTTCCCCCTTTTGTTAACTTCCAGCACCACTCCAAATGAGCCAAGGAGCAATTCATTTTCATTTGCATGTTCTATTTTTTTTCTTTTCTTAGAACAATGTTCCTTTTCTGAGTTGTTGGTCCCTGTAGGACATTAAACAGATGTGAATTAGTAGAGTGTTTGACACATGTTGTCTAATAATTTTAAGTATATTATTAATGATAATTGTTTATTTATTGTACCTAATGATCGAAAAATTCAATGATTACATATTACATTTGAAGCACGTTGTTCTATTCGTTCCACTAGAACCCTCAAACTTTTGTAAAAGTTTTTCCCCCTTTCGTTAACTTTCAGCACCACTCTAGATGAGCCAAGGAGTAATTCATTTTCATTTGCATGTTCTATTTTAAGTATATTATTAATGATAATTGTTTATTTATTGTACCTAATGATCTAAAAATTCAATGATTACCTATTACATTTGAAGCACATTGTTCTATTCGTTCCACTAGAACCCTCAAACTTTTGCAAAAGTTTTTCCACCTTTCATTAACTTCCAGCACCACTCCAGATGAGCCAAGGAGCAATTCATTTTCATTTGCATGTTCTATTTTCTTTTCTTTTCTTAGAACAACGTTCCTTTTCTAAGTTGTTGGTCCTTGTAGAACATTAAACATATGTGAATTAGTAGAGTTTTTGACACATTTGTCTAATAATTTTAAGTTAATTATTAATGATAATTAGAAAAAGAAACTCATATTCGATCTAGTATTGTTTCATTCACCTGATTCATCTTTTTGCAATTTTTCCATTAAACTTTTACGCTCTTCTGGTCGTAGATCAAAAATAATCATATCGAGCTTCGTCACTTTGTGGCTCTACATGATACACAGTAAACAATACATATTAGCTAAAGTTACATATAGTTCAAAAAAAATATTTTTATAAATAATTTACAAAGAACTTGCATTTTTTTCTTTTCTTGATGTGTTAACAGTATTTTTGTTACTTGATATCTTGTCAGTCATTTCTATATCAATCTAAAACCTGTAGCATATCATTCATTAATATATTTATAAATAAATTCTCAAATTTTCAGTCAGAAAATAAATCTCGAGACACCAGTGCACCTTTCATGAAATCTGCACCGTCGCCGGTGCGTGGATATATTAACAAGGCACCGCCAAACAGTATAACACGTCGTACAATGTGTTCGGTATTACAAATTCACAGCAAAAATAGTGTAATAAACCTAACGGTGTGTGGGGTATTATAAATGCACCACAAAAATGGTGTAATACACCGTACGGTGCTTTCCTAGTTAAAGAAAGCACCAGTACCCTATTTCAGATTTGGCGCACGGATTTTAAAAAATGTTTTCAATTTTTTATGACACAGAACTTGCATTGTGTGCTGTAATAATACAAAGCACCGGTGCAGTGGAGTACGCAGGGTGCACCGATAAAGAAAAATCCATTTTTTTAAAAATTCAGGCAATTGCCAAATGGATTGGGATCCGAATATGCAAGTCGTCCCATGGGTTGGACGTCAATCTAAAATGAAAAAACCCTAATTCTAAAATCACAGAAACAGGGAGAAGAAAGGAAAAAAACAAACAAATAAAGGGTTCAGGGTAAAAATGGATAAAATTGCAAGAAAAAACAAAAAACTGCAGAACAGGAAAAAAAAAAAAAAAAAAAAAGAAGAAGAAGAAGAAGGAATTAAATTTAATCATGAAATGGTTTAAAATTCTATGATAAAGGAATTGAATCACCAGATTTTTGGTTTCTAATTGTCTAAATACTTATGTTGGAACGTATTTCGCCATCCACAGTGCCATCGTGCTCTCTTGCTCCAAGTCTGTCTCCTGCAAAAATCTGACTGAAAATTTTTAGCAAAAATAATGAATAATGAAAAGTCTTTAGTATTTAAAGAATTATTTTATCAAATTAGATTTTCAAAAATATTGTACCACCCATTTTTCAAATTTCCACTTATTTTTAACTTAAACAAAATAGAGTTCCGTTTTTTTATTTGCGTTTATTCGTTTCCGGTGCGCGTAAATGTGACGCACCAGTGCGTTTTATTCATAGTACACACCGGGGCCTGTTAAGATAATAAGCACACCAGACTTTTTAAAGTATTTTTTTTTTTTTGTATGTAAGATCATAAAAAATAATGATAATTATAAAGTACATGAATTCATTTTCATTATTTTCTAAACTTTATATATGTAAGATCATAATAAAATAATGATAATTATAAAGTACATGAATTTATGTTCATTATTTTCTAAACTTTATATTAAAAAAATTCGTATTATTCTAGATTTGTTATTTTACAATTATTTGCAAATTTACAAATTTAAATATTTTAATAAAATCATTTCACATTAATACAATTAAAATTTTCACATTAATAGAATTAATATTTTACAAATTAATATTTTACATACAATTACATTAATTAAAATTACAATTACAATTAGAATTAAAATTATAATTACAATTTTACATTAATTTCACATACATGAATTACAATTACAATTACAATTACAATTTTTATTTTACATACAATTACATTTACAATTTTACATATAATTACATTTACAATTACAATTACAATTTTACAAATATTTTACAGACAATTCAATTAAAATTACAGTTACAAATACAATTACATTTACAATTTTACATAGAATTACATTTACAATTACAATTACAATTTTACAAATATTTTACATACAATTCAATTAAAATTACAATTACAAATACAATTACAATTTGTGAAATTTACATACAATTACAATTTGTGAAATTTACATACAATTAGAATTACAATTACAATTTTACAATTTTTCATATATACAATTACAATCATTTCACAATAAATTAAATATTGCAATTACAATTAAAATGTTACATTAATAAATATTTTACATACAATTACACTTTAAATTACAATTAGTACAAATACAAACACAATTTTACATAGAATTAAAATTTAAATTACAATCACAGTCATGACATAATATTTAATAAATATCATGGTAATTTAATAATATTAAATTAATTAATAAACGTCATCACGATCATGATAACCATCGTACAAACATCATATTCGACTAATAAACACATTCAATTAACATCAAATTAACATTATATATTAACATCATCACAACACAAACATCAAATATACATCTCAATATAATGTCAAATAACTCATGTGCCTATCACATATACACATCTATCTGCAAGCTAAACATTAAATGAACATATCTAACATGACTAACAATATGCGCCACATCATGATGATCATCAACATGAAAATTAAGTACAACTGCAACATGACCATAAAATACATGGACCATATATATATATATATATATAATGTTAAAAATATACAACTGTAATATAAATCATGTCATGGATCAAGCGTTGGTGGTAGTATAACAACATCAATAACACTAGTAGAAGTGGATGCGGTCTGCTTAGTAACGCTGGGTGCAGCCTCGACAATCAATGGTCGACTAGCCTGCTTATGATCATGATGATCACTAGTACTGATGGATGCATCTGTTGGTGGTAGTACAACATGATCAATATGAGGCGCAGTAGTAGTGGAGGCAGCCTACTCAATCAATAGTACTACAGCCTCAGCAGTCGATGTTCCAACCTGCTCATGATGATCATGACTAGCACGCATGGTGGATGCTGCAGGCTGTTGACCGGATGTGGCCGATGGTCTAGCCTCATCTCCATGATGACTAGTGCCAAATGTTGGCAGTGGAGCCTCATGCTGATCATCT
Organism: Pinus albicaulis; assembly: GCA_034641835.2. Taxonomy (NCBI): domain Eukaryota; kingdom Viridiplantae; phylum Streptophyta; class Pinopsida; order Pinales; family Pinaceae; genus Pinus; species Pinus albicaulis. Next base: position 700,950,257 of record CM076571.1, on the reverse strand, counting down.
GGTGTGTCGCATGGTGAACGATCACGAGATGCATCTGAGTGGCTGCTAGCAAACTATCCATCATGTGTCGTAGCTCGACTATGCCTATAGCTACAGACAATCCTCCTCAATTGCATAACATCTGTCGTAGCTCCTACGACATGCCGCATCAGGCCATACATGTCACGCGGCATGCCTCTCCACATCTGTATCAATCTATCATCGCCCTGTATCTCTCTGTAATGAGCGGGCCTGATGCCCACATCTGAAATTAATCCACAGAGTTGGCTACCCAACTCCATTCGGTATCTGTTCTATGGTCGACCACACCTAGAAAAAGGTGGTACCGGTGCACCATGAGGCACATGAGGATCATCACATCTCTCTGCTACGCCACTGGCCTCATCCTGATCTGGGGCATCAGCCATCTCCTGATCGTAATAATCAGGATCAACACCTGGATCATGTGGTGGATCCGGCATCTCATCACCATCAAAATACCCAATGTCTGCAAAATATATACAAGTAAACAACAATAATTAGACAATTTCATTACATAATTTAATAAAAACAAGTTAAAGAACATGTTAGAATAAATATAAATAAAACAGCAATATTACCTCTATCATATGGTGGCTCATCAGGAGTGAAGAGGATGTTGGGACACCCTCGCTAATCTAGTTCAGCATAAGGACATGGGACCATAATGAAGGGATGGAGCCTGCCAATACTTCCTAGTAAGTCCAGCTAATCATGTGATATCCTCACTGGAAACACAGTGTCTCCCCTCTTGGGCATCATCTGCCCCCACATGCGCATCCGGGCCTGCAACATCGGCCTACGAGGCTGTTGAACAAAACTAGGTCTCATCTCTGGAAACCTCTCAAAAAATAAACAAAATAGCTCTGAAGCAAAAGGGAAGTTGACCCTCCCTTGTGCATGAGCACGACATCTATCTAAGGCCGTACAAAACTATCATAAAAAAATGGCAAACCACCTGACAAGTCGTGGCTGCTGTACTAAAGAATCAACGTAATATAAAAGCGAATAACTAATGCGTTTCCCGTCACTGGTGTTGTGCGAAATGATCGAAGCGATAATAGAGAGGCACTGCATGTCATGTCTACCAATAGCACCTTAACGTAACTGACCTCCAGGTACCTAAAACTTTGAAGGAGACAGTACATGTGCTCCAATGTATCTCTAGGAGTAAACTAACTAACTCCCTACTACACAACCAGGTGGCACGTCTGGCAATGAGGGAAAATCCACCCCTATCCTCGATATTCCTGTAATAAAACAAATGTTCTCCTTAGTGGATGTGTACCATTGATCATGACCAACATGAAAAGCCTGTCAGTGGGCATTCCACCTATCGATAAGATGTCTCAAAAGCACACTATGGGCCTTTAGGCTGGAAATAGCCTCCTCACAGAACTTGAGGAGGCCTACCTACTTAAGGATCTCCTGGGTATCTGCAGTAATAGGGTGAGGGCATCCATCTCTCTCCCTCTCTCTCGCCTCCCATTGGTGAATCATGTCATACTGTTCTACTTGTTGTTGTTGTTGTTGCTCCTGTTCTCTCTAAATCATTTCCATATTAAAAAAAAAAATGTATTAAAACATAAATGTATTTATAAATATACATATATAATTTTTTTTGAAAAAAAAACATGCATACAAGTCGGTGCGCCATAAAAACAGTCACGCACCGGTGTCGGTGCGTTCTAATATTTTAGCGCACCATCCTTAGGGCCGCTAATAAACAGACTTCACCGGCTTCGGTGCCAATGTCTATTTTTCAAGCATCGCGGACTGTATATAATTGAATATAGCGGTGCGCTGACTGAAATATATGCCCCAGCGCGTATAGTCGTGTCAGCGCACCGACTTCATGACAATGACATAGTTTACGTGCGGTCTTTTACCTGGCTACATCGTTGACCCTCTCAGAATGCAAAATGCGGTGCACTCACATAAACCGGGGCGGAAAATATAGTCAACGCACCGCACTGTGATTTTCGGGGTCAACGGTGCGCCTAAATAAATGAGCGCACCACCTTTTTCTTTTTTATATTTAATTTAAAATTATTCAAGGCGCCTTCTGGCATCACCCCGGAAATGGTGCGGTTATTGTTAGCACCGGTAGTGGTGCCGCCTGTAAATTTTACAGGTAGCACAGCTATCGGTGCGAGCCAAACAGCTTGAGAGCACCACGCAACAATTTTTTTTTTTTTTAATGGTTATTTTTAAGTTTATTTCAATATCTAATCCAGTAAAAGGCTTAATTATAGAAAAACTGGAAAAATACCTGTACATTTTGTAGCCGAGGAGGCATATTGGCTGTAAAATTTGGAAAATAAAATTTGCCCACTGTTTTTCAAAATGCAAGCTGCAGATTGGTTGGCAATGCAGAGAAACAGTGTGTGCAATGGGTGCAATGAGAGCACCACTGGCAGGCCGGCTCAGAAATAAGGAAATAGCACGGGGCTTGAGAGCTCTGGAGCACTGAGGAAAGTGAATAATGAAGTTTTTTGGCCGTAATTTTTTTTATTAACCTTGTTCTGGTGCACATGGTTTTATAACCGCACCGGTGCGGTTAAATAAAAATGCACCGGGTGATACCTATTTTGGCGCGTTGTTTATAATGCGCCAAGGCATTGCCCTAATTGCGCACCACGCTGTTTTAGTTTCGGCGTGAAAATTTTATGACGCACCAGGGCGGCATAATGGTAAACCACCGGTATATAATAGTCGCAAAGCACCAATTTTTTGGCCTTAATTTTTTTTATATATAACGTTATTCCAGTGTGTGTTGTTTCTGGCACAGCGGTGCTCTTAGAGAAGAACGCACTGGTTCGTTTATGTTTTTGCGCAGTGTTTTATGATGCACCGGCGTGGAAGAGTATTGACACCCCAGTGTGTTACAGTAATTGGATGCCCCAGCGATGTGTACTTCACGCACGCTATCCGGTGTGACAATGTTCGGTGCGCACCAGTGTGTTCTATGGTATCGTGCGTATTGGTAATTGATAGCTCAAGAATACTAGAAAACTGAAAAATCTGGGTTTTTTTTCGTTTAATTTAACCCTTTACTAGTGTGCATTATTTATAGGCGCACCGGTACTGTTTGTTGCAAATGCACCTGCCTGTTTGTGTTTTGGCCTGTTTTTTATGATGCACCAGTGTGGTTTTTGTTTACCACACCGCGTGGTTTTGGTGTTTGCATTGTGTTTTCTAATGAACTGGCACGGACGAGTTGTGAGGCACCGATGCTCTATTATATTATGATGCACCGGGCGTGTGTGTACGGAGTGCACAGCGTTCGGTGTGCCAATGATTTTGGCCGCACCGATGCATTATTTTTTTTAGTGCACCAGGGCGAGTTTTAACGATAAGAGCACCGATAGGAAAACATCCACAAAACCCTCCACCCACCAACCTCCTCTAGTAACCTCCACTAGAAACAAATGTATGGGGTATTTTTCTTTGTGGTTCCTCAAAAACATCCGCTAGAGGGTCTTTTCCTTGTAGTTCCACCTTCTATCTATAAATAGCCTTAGGTATCTTTACATTGATCCTCTCAACAAAGTAAAGCCTTCGAATGCTTCTTTTGACACCTAATCTAACCATAAATGAGATTTTTGGAACAAGAAATTGACACCTACTGACTTAGGAGTTAGAGTCCTAACATAACTCAACCACCTATTTATTACATCTTTATCTTAAAGGATAATCCAACTACATCGAAAAGAAACATGTGATTTAACCAAAATTATCACAATCAAACATAAATATCCTCATTGGGTTCATGAAACTATTCTTCCTATTTTTCATGAATTGTTGCCATCTCACATAATGAAGTACCTCCATAATGAATGATAATTTGAAGATGAGTTGGACAACTCTGTGGACCAAACCTGTATGAAAATATTCTTCTTACCCTATTTAACCTCTCCATATGATCAACTAACCTTTAATGCAACCTTTCAAACCGAAATTTATTCAAAATTTAACTTGCTGCCAAAACAGGGGAAAACAAGGCAATTTCATAGCAACTTTTGGTAGCAAATTTAATTTACCCATTTCCACCACCTCTTAGCTCTTTTTTTTCATCGATTTGTTTGATATGTTTAAAGAGCTAATACAAAATTTTCCCAAGGTTTAATTTCAAGTTTAACAACCCTTTTTATCAAAAATTCATCTTCAAAAATTTCGTAGTGTTTTTCTGGCTTCAAGCCTCGAGCACACTACGAAAACACCTAAAGTGAAGAAAAATTCAAAATTATCCTTTCTATTCCAAATTTCACCTGTAAGTTTGAAAAGTGATATAATTAAATATGATAAGAAAAAATTGCCTCTTACCCTCTTCAAAAAGCATTATTTTCACCTTTAGCAAGTTAATTTGCCAATACAATGACTGTTTTTTCTAAAACATAGGGTGCAGAGATGAGATCCCATATCCCTATCCTTGATAGTTGTTGAAAAACTGGAAGAGGTTTTTGTAAATCATGATGTTATGAATAAAATACTCTCTTGGTTTTTTTAAAACCATCTCCGGCTTTCCATAATCTGCATTAGAAAAAAATGTATAAAACAAGAAAATTTTAGATTCTGAAAATAGGTCCCAGAGACATCTCTGAATATCCAAACTAGTAGAACTTGTGAGAAAAGTGAAGGAGGTTATTTTTCCTTGTTCTGTTCTTGAAAATAACCTCTCTCAGTATTTCATAATTAATATTTTTTCATCCATAATATTTGCTTGAAATTTACTGCTCACATAGTCCAAAACACAACAAATTCCTTGTTAGCTCCAGTAGAAATTCAAGCAACCAAAATTGGTGAATTCTTTAGTAAAACTAGGTTCCCCCATGAATATCTTAAGGTCCATGAGCATCTATCTAACCACAGAGCCTCTTTTGTATGTGTTACAAAAAAAATTGTAACTGTCCCTGTACTCCCCGTTCCTTGATCCTGGAGGACCCATATAGTGACCCTTGTATAGTTTCCAAGCATGGAATACATACCCCTGAACCACATTTCGCTTGCCAATTCATCTCCCTTTACAAATTTTCTATAAGATCCTGTAAAAACCTAGTTTTCAAGGTCAACGCTTTCTCTCAGTGTCTGACCCACGCCAATAGCAGATATTTACACTAAGGCCTGCACCGATCAGTGCTATGTCTGAACGTTGGACCCCGCCGATCCTCTTTTGGAAATTTTTTTAAATAGAAACAAAGCTTCCGCGACTAAAAGCTTCACAAGGCGACGAGATGGAAGTTTTTTTTTTAGGATTTGGTCGAGGAATTCCTCTTTTGGCTTCTTGTTCCCAAGAAATAGGAACTACTCCAAAGGATAAGCTCATTTCCCATTATTTGAGGGCCCATAACCTCCTCCTCCATTGTTATTTAAGGAGACCTCCTTCAGCTCTACAACCTTAGTGATGATAGAAAGGAGAAGCAATTATAGCTTTGGGAGAATAGTGCAGAGTGTGATTGTTTTGTGTGTTAGGAACATAGTGAGATCTTAGATCTTTGTGTATGAGGGTGTTGCAAACGTGCTTGGATACGGACCTGCCAAATGAGAGCCTTAAAATCAAGGCTTGGTTGTAAACTCCCCTTGCCTTTATCATAATAAAATGCAACTGATGTTTATCTTCCACTCTTGTTTACTTATATATTGAGATTTCTAACATTCCTTGATCAGTTAGATTGGTTGTAATTGTTTTATGTTTGTTGTGATTTTACGCTTGTCATGGTGTCTTGACTGTTTGTACAAGTAATAGAATGTTGGCAGTAGCGTGTATCGAGCTTAAGAAGAGCGACAGATCAAGAAGCTTCGATGGAAGACAACAACATAGCATCAGGACAAGGTAGGTCATCTTCCTTGCTCTGGATTTCATTTACAATCTAGGAAGGTAGATGTTAGTATGTTCCCATAGTTGCTAGACCCACCCTAGGGCTACAGGGTTCACCTCTGTCCGTAGAGGGGATTTACCTTCACGAAAAATTGGCCACTCCACTGGGGATCAGTGTGAGTTTTTTGTTTCGTTTCCCATTAGGAATTTTCCTTGTCAAGTCGACTTCCATCGTTTTCTTTCTTGTCTGTCTTTCTTGGCTTATTTGAGTGTCTGGAATCCTCCTGTTCATCTCCAAAGAGTCAAGATTGACCTCTGCTCACTAGTTCTTCCCTCCTCCCATAGTTATCCGGCTTGGCACGAGTTTTCCTTCAACAGTTGTGCCAATTGATGTAGGTTATTTTTTTTGTATAGTGCCAACCCCTGTTTGGCGCGGATTACCACCTCACAGTCGCGTCGAATCCTGTAGGATTTGGTTTGACCCTTTTGCTGAGTTTTTGGTCAGTTGTGCTTGACTCTAGATTATTTCCTTGATTTTCAATTGGTCTTTTGGATTTTTTTTTTACTACCGTAGCCTTTCTCTTCTCATATGTTTTTCTATTCTCTCATCAGTGCAGTTTACAGCCCTAGGGTTTCTACGTGTCTTCCACTCACTGAGCCTTCTGATTGAAGTTCGAGTCTTTTTGGATTTGTTCAGTTCAATTCCTTGATCATCTGTATTAGTATTTCTTGATCCTTTAAGTTTTTGGTTTGTTGAACGATTATTTTTGTGTTTTTTTTACTCTCCATCTCTTCGCTTCGAGCATAGATCACATTGCTCGTTTGAGTCATTTTGAAAGCTTTCACTTTGGTTGAAAGAGTGCATCATTGGTTTGAGTATGTTTTGATGTCTGTGTTGCTTTCGAATTGTTTGTTTTGAGATCTCTACATTCACAGTGCTCTAAACTAGTGTTTGATTTTATTTTTTGTAATTAGTGCATTGTGTGCTTCATTCATTCAAAAAAACAAAAAATTGCATTCTTTTGTTTGCATCGAAAATGAAAAGTTCTTTTGCATAACTAGCACTTGGTGAACTAGGAAAGATTTTTTCATTTTTCGTTTTGATTGAATTAGATGCATTAGAGGACTTCTTCGTATGTTTTCATTGTTTCCTTCTTTCTAAAAGGTCTCTATCCTCCTCTTATTTAGCATTCATCGAATGGAAAATGGTGTTCTATTGCAAATAGCTTGCATTTAGGAAGTTTGGGATCAAATTCGGTAGGGTCTTGAAGCTGAAACATTAATTCAAGATCAAATTTAAAATTTATTCAATCAATCTAAGGAAGCATTGAAACCTAACGCACATTTTTGGAGGTCTAGGCTAGTTTATGGCGTCGTTAAACCTAGTAGTTTCCATTTTCCATCTAGCATTAGACAGCACTAGTACAGACTTGTGCTCCTCGTACAGTCGAGTATATAAAGGGAGATCCTCATAGGCTGCAATTATTTATCCATACGAAGCCAAATCTGTCGCCCTGTAACCGTGATACACCGAACACAACATTCGGGGAGACTACCTGCACGTACATCAAGTCTTTGGCCATATCTATTTCATTTGATCACCAAGGTGTATATGGCAGTTCACGAAAACTTGGTACACCCTCTTGCTTAGATTACCTGAGTAGTCATTTCGATCTTTTTGTGACTCTCTAAAAAGTTAAAAGATCATTGAGCTCTTGTCCTTTCACGCTCGTTTCAACCTAAAAGTGATAGAGTCTCCTTTTTCCTATTTCTCAATTCTTAAAATATGAAACGACAAAGTTTTGTTTTAATGTCTTAAAATATTAACTACCCACGAAATATTCCTGGTTAAAGTTATCTTCCTTAGTGTTTTGTTTTAGGGTTTTTTCCAATGGAAACATTTCTGGAGTTCACCAACCAAGGAATCCCCTCTGAAGGGAATCCTAATCCCTTTCCTGCTTTTGGGAATGTTGGAGCTCCTTATATGGCAACATTGTCCCTTCCAGGATTAACTGTTGGGTTGCCTGTTTGGTTTTTTTCAACCTCTATGGTCTCAAGTGTTCCGCCCACTGTACAACTGTCCACTCCACCTAAAAAAATTCATATTGATTCTAAGGTGAATCTCTCCCCATCTTCGCCTGTCTCTTCGTCCTCCTCTTCTACTTCGCCTGGTGAAAGTCTAGACACTAGTAACCAGGTGGCTAAGAATAAGAAGAAGAAGCCAAAGAAGAAGAAGTCAGATAAGAGAGAGACCAACTCTACGACTATTGTGCCTTAGACACTTTCCATCAATAAACCATCTAACCTTCCATGGAAAGTCAAATTCCCTTGCAATTTGTGCAAGGGTGACCATCTTCTTCGATATTTTCTAGGCATCCCCAAGGTGCTCGAGGCATGGTCCGATGGCCATCTGCCATTGTCTTTGGCTTATCGAAGTCATGTTGGTGACACATCTTCGACTATTATTTATAAGACTCGTAAGAAATAGGGTTAGATCACGAATCCCTGTAGGTTGTGTGAATGGCATCATCCCATTCACCTTTTTCCATACATGGATGAAGCCACAAAAGTGTTGGACAACCCTACTATTTATGCACCCTGCCTTCCAGTTGGTTACCAGAAAATTTCTTAGAGTCCTCCGCTAGTTGATTCAATGATTGGTCAAGAGTCATCCTTGGTCAATCCCATTCCCTCGGAAATTCAAATTCATAAATCCATTTTCAACCGAACATTGGTCAAGGAATGGGTTGACCTGATCCCACCTATGATTCATCGGGTCTTTTCCATCAAGAGTGGACCCCATCCCCCTCATGTTCTTCTTGTTTCTTCAGATTCCTCGGACTTGGAGAAATATTCTTCCATCCCTGTAGTTGAACAATTTGATCTTCCTACTCCCATGATGGAGGTCTCGTAGGACACTACTCTTTCTCCCGTAACACCAAGGGATGACCATTTCATTCTATGGTACCCCCTCCAAGTAGTTTGGTCGCTTCCTTTGGTTGGATTCAATTTGCGGGATACCTTCTTCCGTCTTATGTGCCTTTTGAGATCACGGTATAGGCCTTCGATATGGTTGTACCTAGCACAATTATAGATGAAGGCATGTTTATTAGTGTTATGTCTTCAACTACTTGGCAAGCTTTCGATTCTCCACTGCTTGTGCCTATTACGCAGAATCTGTTAGCATTTAACAGAAGAACCAATCAACCATTAGGGATCCTTTTGAAGTTGCCTATTACTTTGGGAGGGAAAACCATCTATATAGACATGATGGTTGTTTTAGTCCCCTTGGATTTAAATTTACTCTTGGGGAGCGACTTGCTTATTCCATGGGTGTACTTGTCTCTTCCCTCTTTCATGTGATCTTTTTCCACACAAAGGTCGGATCATGACCATTGATCAACTTTCATTCTTTGGTCCTGATGTGGCAACTAGCCCGCCATCATCTCTTTTGGATATTTATACACTAGTTGTATCTTCCCCGCCACAGGGTAATTATGTGGCCACCTATCCTGTTCTCGCATTAAATGATAGTGTCGTTGTGCATCGTGTGCTGAGGGCATTGGATCCTCATTTCCAAGATTTTTTTCTCCCATCAGATGAGAACCTCTTGGATGCCATGACCTCTTATTTGTCATGATGGAAGGTCGTCAGAGCACAGTTTGTTTTCTTGTGTCAAGCTCCTTAAAAAATGAAACAAGGTCATCAGAGCATGGTTTGTTTTCTTGTGTCAAGTTCCTTAAAAAATGAAACAAGGTCGTCGGAGCAGAGTTTGTTTTCTTGTGTCAAGCTCCTTAAAAAATGAAACAAAGGTTTTGAGGATAATTCGTCTTCTATGTCAACCTCTTTAAAAATGAATTAGATCTCATGAGGATAAGTTCTTTTAATGTGTCAACCTCGTTAAAAAAATGAAACACGTTCCTGTTCAATTCAAGTCTTTGCTAAGATCTCGTAAAATCCCAGTCAATTATTTCTCTTAATCTCGCCATTTGAACCTTCACTCCATCTGACTTTCATATGGACTAAAGCTTGGGGGGCATGTACCTCGAATTAAGTCACCATGCTGGGGGCATGCCCATTTTTCCCTATTTTTCAAGCATATTTTATCTTTGTTTCAAGCTTGTGTAAAAATGAAACCAATCCCAAGCATAGTATATCTTTGTTTCAATCTTGTGTAAAAATGAAACCAATTTAAAGCATAGTTTGTTTCCGTTTCAAGCTTGTGTAAAAATGAAATCGACTTCAAGAAGAGTTTCATGTTTTCAAGCTTGTGTCAAAATGAAACCATTCTTATTTTACCTCTCGTGATTGCCATTTTATCAGCCTGTTTTTTTAGATGAACCTTGGTTTTCTCCTTCCATCATCACCATCTTCTTGGCCGATCATACGATTTCATTTTATTGTTTCACCCAATCCTGAGGAACCACTATAATGAGTGGTCTTGTTAGCCAACCTCTTGACCTTTATTTGTTCTGAGTAGTTCCACCATCACCAGAACCACTTGTTACCCTTTACACCACTTGTTCCTCCAGGAGGAGTCATCTTTCAACTCTTTTCTGACTCTCTAAAACTGAAAATATTGTCGAGACTCTTGTCATTTTGAACTCGTTAAATGGATGCGAAACGATATCTACCCAGTATAAATTTACTCCTTTTTCGGGCTATGATAGATTATTTACAAAAAAGGAATACCTTAGCCTATCGTGACTAAGAGGTTCTCTCAGATATACATTTACCCCTTTTTCGGGCTTGGATAAATTATTTACAAAAAAGGAATACCTTAGCCTATCGTGACTAAGAGGTTCTCTCAGACATAGTTTTCTACCTTTTCGGATCTGTGAGACTATCTACGAAAAGGAACTATTGGAGTTTTCTTTTCCGCCTCTTTTTAAAGTCTCTAAATATGAAAATATGCCAAGTTCTTCCTTTGTCAGGCTCATTAAAACCTAAATGAGATCGGACACAGTCATCATGACGTCACCGAGTTCCTCCTTCCTAGGGCTCATAAAATGTACTAGGATGGATTTATTTGAAGGAAAAACTTATATGACAAGCATATGCTATCCTCTTCAAGCTTGTGTAAAAATAAAGAGGTACTCACTAGAAATGGTGGGGGAAAATGGAAGTTATTCGTCAGTTGTTTCGGTAGTATGTCACTCTTGAACATGACACTTGTCTGTAGTTCATGTCGAGTTGGGATATCTTCATTTTGTCACTTTTCCTCCATGGGTTTGGGAAATCTGTTTGCCTCTCATTCGATTACCAATTTTTTCAACATGACCTTTGATCCTATTTGAGTCAAATGCTGCCAAATTCCAAAGTCGTGTCGCCAATATGTTCAAGTTAAAATCCTTCTGCAGTTTGTACATTCCTTGTTCCTCTGTTTCAGTCTTGATTCACACTCATATTACCTTCTCTGTTTCGCGTCGTTGATGTGGGATTGATTATGACCCTCCTTCGACAGATCGCTTCCTGTCGACTTCAGCTCGTTATCCAGGAAGTCAATCTAGAGACTCATTTCTAGTACCTTAGAGCTTGCATGCCCTACTGGAAAGTTCTTCGCATTTGACTACAGGTTCACATCATTGGCCATCGATCGGGTGATTTCACGCGTGTTCGACTTCAACTCACTATTCACATTCCGTGGATTGTGATAATTGTACCTTGAGAGCACTTGTTATCATTGGTGGTTTCTCTTACGCCTGTTAATAGCTTTCATCAATAGCTGGTAATCAGATGAGTTTCTTACATGTTCAATTTCAGCTCATTTATTCGCATGCTAGAAATTGTACTTGATCAAGTCGTGACGGAGTGCAAGACCCTAGATTTTATTCTCTAGAGTCCAGGTTGCGAGGCGATATGATTTTTCCATGATTGGATACATGTTTCTTTCAGATGGATGGCTCTGACCATACCATGAGTCTATATAAGATCTTTTACAAATGGATGGTTGCGACCATACCATGGTCTCTCTTACGGATGGTTGCGTCCATACCTTGATTCATGTATTTTCATCATAGATTTCAGTTATGTATATGTATCTATACTTGATTTGCAGGTCTCCTAATAGTGGTGTCTGGTTCCTTGCACGTACTTGTAAAGAATTTCATCCCTTACTCATGCTCAGACTTCATACTTTAGGGGGAAATCTGTTACACAACAATTTTTCACCGTCCCTGTAATCCCCGTTCCTTAATCCTAGAGGACCCATATAGTGACCCTTGTGTACTTTCCAAGCATGGAATACATACCCCTGAACCACATTTTGTCTACCAATTCATCTCCCTTTACAACTTTTCTGAAAGATCCCGTAAAAACCTAGTTTTCAAGGTCGACACTTTCTCTTAGTGTCTAACCCGCGTCAATAGTAGAGATTTACACTAAGGCCCACGCTGATCCTCTTTTGGGGATTTTTTTAAATAGAAAGAAAGCTTCCACAACTAAAATCTTCACGAGGTGATAAGATGGAAGTTTGTTTTGAGGATATGGCTGAGGAAATCCCCTTTGGACTTCTTGTTCCCAAGAAATAGGAACTACTCCAAAGGATAAGCTCATTTCCCATTATTTCAGGGCCCATAACCTCCTTTTCCATTATTATATAAGGAGACCTCCTTCAGCTCTATAGCCTTAGTGATGATAGAAAGGAGAAGCAATTATAGCTTCGGGAGAATAGTGCAGAGTGTGGTTTTTTTTGTGTGTTAGGAACATAGTGAGATCTCAGACCTTTGTGTATAAGGGTTTTGTAAACGTGTTTGGATATGGACGTGCCAAAGGAGAGCCTCAAAATCAAGGCTTGGTTGTAAACTCCCTTTGTCTTTATCTTAATAAAATGCAACTGATGTTTATCTTCCACTCTTGTTTACATATATAATGATATTTCTAGCATTCCTTGGTCACTTAGATAGGTTGTAATTGTTTTATGTTTGTCGTGATTTTAAACTTGTCATGGTGTCTTGACTGTTTGTACAGGTAATTGAACGTTGGCAACAACATGTATTGAGCTTGAGAAGAGCAACAGATCAATAATATTCGACAAAAGACGACAGCATAGCATCAGGACAAGGTAGGTCATCTTCCTTGCTCTGGATTTCATTTACAATCTAGGAAGGTAGATGTTATAATATTCCCGTAGTTGCTAGACCCACACTAGGGCTAGAGGGATCGCCTCTATCTATAGAGGGGATTTACCTGGACAATGGTATGCTTTCTCCTTCATGGCCATCTCCCTTTATAACTAAGCTAGCCTCTTAAATAGGTGACACTTGTAAAGACAAATTTGACAGCAAGCTGTTTTCCACAAAGCTAAACTCTTCAAGGATGACACTGAGATGCTTTACATGTAAAGGTTGAATGGTTAATGAGAGAGAGGAGATTGGGTGATCTGTTTTAAAAAAAAAATGAAATTCTAGTATGAGAGGGAAATTTTCAAATGGAGTGATGAAGGTGGAATAATGACAAACCCTTATGATTACACATTTGGATGATTGTCATAACCTACTAGGTGATATCATATTTCACCTGTCTAATCAAAAAGTGACACCCCACACCACTTTGGCCCTTTGGCTGAAAAAACACATTTTCGTAGTGAAGACATTTAGGCTTATGAAAAATTCACTACGAAACTATTAGGCAGTTTCGTAGCGAAATCTACAGATTTCCTTTGTAAATCGCTACAAAAATATGAAAAAAATGACTAGTGGAATGTTTTGTGGTACAAAAGCATGATAATGACAACTAGATGATATTAGGTTGATTTGACATGATATGACATGGTTTTGGATGAGTTTTAAACTTAGGGTATACTTCATCAAATGCAAAAAAATTCAGCTATCTCAAAAAATGACATAGGAGACCACATCAATTTTGGTGAATGACTTGCATGACCCTATCAATGAAAGTTTTAAAATTTAATGAGTGATAACAGTGGCTCCACTTGGGATGGTGTGCCCCTGTGGTACACCAAATAACCTGTAGTTCCAGTGCCATCTTACTTTTTGGAAATAAACTTCTGAAAATTTTCAAGCCTTCTTCAAACTCTTATGGCCTTCGCCTCAGGCTCAAGCTTGATGATTACTGTTGAAAAACCAAATTTGTACCTACTGAAAAGATTCCCAGTCTACTTTGAGCTTATTCACACACACTAATACCTACCCTAATAGCTGCAATCTTCATGTTTGATTCAAGCAACATGAAACCTCCAATAAAGCTAGTCATTTAGCTGATCTGATACATGTGATCCTTGATTGCACTTGAACCAAAAGAAAACTGTATTCTGAAATGATAAAGGTAAGAGAAGATGGGTCTGATTTTCGAAATGAAAACATGATTGGAAATTTGGACTGTAGAACTCTTCCATGTAGTCAGTTATAGGATCATAGAAGACATAGTTTGTTTGATAATCGTCAAGACATTCTGCAGTTTTAGACAACTCATATATGCTTTCTTTAGCAACGTAAGGTTTCAGTTGTGTGCTATCAAACTAATTTTCAAGAACAAGGAATTCTTCCTCAATCTCAAAAGAAAAAGGTAGCAACACCTTCTCTTCGTATTTTGGCATGAAAAACTTTTGAAAAGATTGATCTTGACCATAAAGACTATAGGATTGAATTTAATCTTCTAAAACTGTCGTGTCTTTCTCAATGTTCTTAGCAACTTCATCCAAAAATTAAATCTTATCTTCTCACTTGCACTCAAATGAATTTAAATAAGAAAACAAGGACAAAGAAAAATTATCATCCACTTCCTCATTAGTGTGATCATCATTCCATTGCTTAAAACCTTGAATGGAAGGAAAGTCTACCACCAACTTTGTTCTTTCCATCCATGTTTCCAAAAAAATAAGCCAAAAATCTGCAAATGACTTAATAGATCTGACAGGAAAAATTTCAATCCATTGTTTACATTTCCCTTGAAATGAATCAGAGAACAATATGATGAAAATATCTTCATGTTTGACTCTAAGAAGCTCAGTAAAGTCATGGAAATCTAATATATGCTTCAAGGTCAAACTCAAATATTCTCCATTAAATTTTGGACCATTCCTTAAAAAATATGCATCCTTGGGAAAAGGATTTGGGAAACCATAAATTTCTGAAAAATCTACACATGCATACCTTGAAACAAGAATGTCAGCATCTGAGTTCTTCATAATTCAAATGTAATCACCATGACGATATGAATTTTGAATCCTTCAACAATGGAGTCTCCAAGGTAGTTTTGCAGCCTCAAAAAATTCTGAGCTCCTGCTTCCTACAAGAGTTCAACTTCACTGTTTGCACAAAAACTTCGAGAAATATGTCTTTAGACTCCCGGCAGATGCACCAAAATGTTATCACCAAATTGAGTCATGTTGGGTTGATGTAATGGTCAACTTGGAGTAAATATTTCAAACCAAATTTTGACTGAATATTAGCCTCTTCAGCCTGAGAGGGCTCTCTCAACATATCAAAGGATTTGCAATGGAAACTCTATTAGATGGCTAATCCTATGATAAAAACTTGATTTTATATGATTGCAGGTGGAAAATGTAGAAGATTTGCTACCATTGGGCTTATGGAGTCAGTGCTAGGCAACTCAATGAAAATGGCTCTCCTTGTGGAAGCTGAGGCATGTAGATATTTAAATGAAAGGACAACACACACATAATTTACTCAATAGATAAATTTTTAAAGGAAATCAGAGCATGAGAAGCATGAATTTGAGTAACGAACATTAAGATATTGAAAGCAAGATATTGAGAAAGATATACAATATTTTAATGCTTGAAGGAAGTCAAAGCATGAGAAGCACAAATTATGAGTAATCAAACATTAATATATTGATGAAAGTAGTAAGATACATAGGATAAGGTTCATGAAAACATCAAATGAATCTCAGGTGAAGGAGAAAGCCGACAACCACTGTCTATTACTGATCATAACAATTTACAATAGTAGTAGCCACAAGTAACATATTCCAACCCTTTTTTCCTTCCACCTTATGTCTATAAATCGACTTAGGTATATTTACATTGATCCTCTCAAAAAAACTGAGCCTTCGAATGCTTCTTTTGACACCTAATCTAGCTAAAACTAGATATTTGGAACTAGAAAGTGACACCTACTAACTTAGGAGCTAGAGTCCTAACATAATTCAACCATCTATATATTACATCTTTATCTTAAAGGATAATCCAACTACATTGAAAAGAAACATGTGCTTTAACCACACTGATCACAACCAAACATAAATATCCTCATTGGTTTCATGAAAATGTTCTTCCTATTTTGCATGAATTGTTGCCATCTCACATAATGAAGTACCTCCATATGAATGGTAATTTGAAGATGAGCTGGACAAATACGTGGAACAAACTTGTATGAAAATATTCTTCTGACCATATTTAACCTCTCCATATGATCAACTAGCCTTTAATACAACCTTTCAAACTAAAATTTCTTCAAATTTAACTTGCTACCAAAATAGGGGGAAACAAGGCAGTTTCGTAGCAACTTTTGGTAGCGAATTTAATTTACCCATTTCCACCACCTCTTAGCTCTCTTTTATTTCATGGATCTGTTTGATATGTTTAAAGAGATAGTAAAAAAATTTCCCAAGCTTTAATTTCAAGTTTAACCACCCTTTTTATCAAAAATTCATCTTCAGAAATTTCGTAGCGTTTTTCTGGCTTCAAGCCTGGAGCATGCTACGAAAACACCTAAAGTAAAGAAAAATTAAAAATTCTCCTTTTTCTTCAAAATTTCATCTGTAGGTTTTAAAATTGATATAATGAAATATTTTAAGACAAATTTTCCTCTTAGCCTCTTCAAAAATCATTATTTTCACCTCTAGCAAGTTAATTTGCCAATACAATGACTCTATTTTTTCTGAAAAAATAGGGTGCAGAGATGAGCTCATAACTCCCTATCCTTGATATCTGTTGAAACATTGGAGGTTTTTTTTTGTAAATCAGGATGTTCTGAAGAAAAACCTCTCTTGTTTTTTTGAAAACCATCTCCGCCTGTCCATAATATGCATTAGAAAAACATGTATAAAACAAGAAAATTTGGATTCTTAAAATAGGTCCCAAAGAGATATTTTAATTTAAAAACTGGTAGCATCTGTGAGAAAAGTGAAAAAGGTTATTTTTCCTTGTTCTGTTCTTGACAATAACCACTCTCATTATTTCATAATTCATCTCTTTTCATCCATAATCTTCGCTTGAAATTTACTGCTCACATAGTCCAAAACACAACAAATTCCTTGTTAGCTCCAACAGAAATTCAAGCAACCTGAATTGGTGAATGCTTCAGCAAAACTAGGTTCCCCCATGAATATATTAAGGTCCGTGAGATTCTATCTAACCACAGATCCTCCTTTTTATGCTTTCTCCTTCATGGACATCTCCCTTTATAACCAAGATGCCCTCTTAAAAAGGTGACAATTGTAAAGACAAATTTGACAAGAAGTTGTTTGCCACAAAGCTAAACTCTTCAAGGATGACACTGAGATGCTTTACATGCAAAGGATGAAGGGTTAATGACAGAGAGGAGCTTGGTTGATGTGTTTAAAAAAAAATTAAATTCAAGTATGAGAGGGAAAATTTCAAATGGAGTGATGAAGGAAGAATGATGACAAACCCTTATGATTACACATTTGGATGACTATCATAACCTACTAGGTGACCTCATCTTTCACCTGTCTAATCAAAAAGTGACACCTCAGACCACTTTGGGCCTTTGGCTGAAAAAAACACATTTTCGTAGCGAAGACAGTTAGGCTTATGATAGATTCTCTACGAAACTCTTAGGCAGTTTTGTAGCAAAATCTGCATATTTCCTTTGTAAATCGCTATGAAAATCTGAAGAAAAAAAATGAATGTTGGAATTTTTTGTGGTAAAAAGGCATAATAATGACAACTAGATGAGATTAGGTTGCTTTGACATGATATGACATGGTTTGGGATGGTTTTTTAACTTAGGGTAGACTTCATCAAATGCAAAAAATTTGAGCTATCTCAAAAAATGACTTACAAGACCACATCAATTTTGGTGAATGACCTGCATGACCTTATCAATAAAATTTTTAAAATGTAATGAGTGATAACATAGGTGTTAGCTTATTTCTTATGGATCCAAAGAACATAAGTGAAGGAGAAGGAAGGGTGCCCTGTCAGGACACTTGTGGTGCAGATAATGTACACATCAATTGCAAATTATGTTCATGCTTTTGGTGGACCAAAATCTCCTCAGTGGGGAGGAATGATCCAGGTTACTCTAGAGACACTCAGAAGTCCAAGAGGGCTCAAAATAGGTCAAAATTCAAAGTGGTAATATTTCTCTCGAACCGGGTCTAGATCGAAGTGCTCGTCACCCTGATTGCAACAGTGCAAACGTCACTCCAATCTGAGGTCATATGGAGAAGATAGAGCTGGTAAAATGTTTTGTCAAAGTGGGCATGTGGGCTAGGATTAATGGTCCTACAAATTGATCGAGACCAAGTGCATGGAATCTGACCACCGGAATAGGAAAAATTCTTCCCTACTTAAAATGCCCAATGACCCTTATTTTCGAAAAATTTGAAAATGGCCAATTTGATATATTAAAAACAAAAAAATATAAAATAAGGGGGTGGCGAGCCACCACCTCCGCCACCCCATGACACCTTCGAATTGTTATATATTATGTTAAAAATTTGTTAACACACAAAATTGGGTGGTGGGCCATGACACCTGCTACACCCACCAACCATAATACAATGATCGTGTATTATATGCCACAACCACTATATGTGGAGTCGGCGGGAGTTGAACCTTGCCAGACCATATAGGCTAGCCCCCAATGGGTGGCCCCATAGGGAATCAATGCCAAAACAACATATAACAATTCCATAACTGTGGCCCATGCCACAACAACAAATGATCAAGAAAATATAAAACGTGCCAAAAAAATACATTAACCGCTAATGCAGAGTTAAAAAATGTTAACGACACACAATTTTAAGATGGTTAAGCGGTGGGTATGGGGGTCTACCTTGTGTCCTCCGCTCGCCCAATTTTTCCATTAACCAATGCACCATGTGGGGGGAACCTTGACATGGCTACCACTCACCATTATTTAAACTCGTCTTTTTCATTCAACCAAGGATGGGGAGAGCAACGGATCAGAGGCTGAGTTCAAGAGTAGAAAGATGAAACCTTGAGTGTAGGAGGAGTTCTGACCCATGGAACCATGATCCAATAGAACCACAACATAGTGGAACATTTCCCAAGCAATGAGGGTGTGGAACCTTGAACTTGGAGAATTTTCCTGAGAGGTAAAGTTTCACTTTTTCATAATGATATCAAGTTTATAGTCATATTTCACAGAATTTTGTAGGGAGCATGATGGTGAAGTTAGATTCGACATCTGAGCAGCATAATTTCAAGAGCACTGAAGTGAGGAATATTTGAAGAATCATGGGGAATATAAAAGATTCCCGAAGGCCCATATTTTGACGACGTTAGATTTGGACGAGTGGGTAGCCGATTTTAATCTACTCGACGCCATAAATTCAATGGTGCAATCATTTTTAGCAGTTGAGCCTTTCATTTTTTGGCCATATTTGGAAGTGGAGGTACACGATGCAATCATGTTATGTTTATTTTTTGGTATTGCTGAAATGATGTATTATTCGTGAGATCCCTGTTTGACACTATGTTAAGGAAGGATTTTTATCACATTAATGTGAGGTTGTGATGCTTGTTGCCACATTATTGTGATATTGTATTAGCTTGTCATGTTGAAGGGAAACCCCTTTTGAGTGACATTTCCTGTAGGGAGAACGTCTCATGGAGAGGCAAACCACTTTGGTAGAGGTTTTATGTCCTTTTTATGACAAAGAATATTCCATGTACATCATCATCATTTCCAACATTATATGAAGTGGCCTCCACCATCTTGACACTTGACCCGGAGATGTAGCCCACACTAGGTGAACTTTGTTATCAAATGTGTTGTGTTCTTGATTTGTTGATAATCATTATGTTTCCTCTTGTTTAACCATGCACATGTGGTTATTTTATTCTCTTTTCAATGCAATTCTAACAACATCACAAAATTGAAATATCTTGGATAATTCCGGTAGCTAAAGGAACTCGGATAACTCCCACATTCTCCCTTGCATCCTGCACTAGTCTACCAGCTTCCCTAGTTATTTTTCCACCTTCCCTAGATGGTTATGCTTGAATGGATGTCTCCATTCTCTGCTCCTCAATTTCTGAATTCTCCATAACTTCCTAAGGTTCCTCCTTTGGAGCTAAAATCTCCTCTTCTAGTGGGATATGAAGCTCCCTCTCAAGAGATTACCACATCACTTTCTCATCATAAAACTTTACATCCCTTTGCAATAATATCATTATGAGGTCAGGTAAGTACACATGATAATTGTGTAATTTTGATGTAACCCACCAAAAATCCAATCTCTGTTGTCAACTCAAACTTCTTCCTAGAATCTTTGGAGACATGGCAATAAACATAGGCTCCAAAAATCCTGAGAAAGCGTCCTTCGGTGTAATCATACCAAGAATATGATGAGGACTCTGGTTCTACAAGTAGAATGTTGTGTTATGTGCCTCTGCCTACAAATGCAATGGTAGGCCTTGGTCATGTAGCAAAACTCTCGCAACTCCCACAATACTGTGATTATTTATCTCAGTTACCCCATTCTACTATGGGTTTTGGGGTGTTTTCATCCCTCTTTGAATACCTTCTTTCACACAAAAAATATTGAATTCATTCAAGACATAAGCACCTCCATTATCACTCCTGAGAGCCTTCACAATATTTTTAGCCTCTTTCCTGTGAAAATTTCAGAATCTTCTAAACATAAATCCTACTGCAAAAAATATGATTTACTTCTCCTACTTGTTTATTAACTTTACAAGTTATTTTTGGAATTATTCATGAAAACATCGAAGTAAATACACTACAGCCTACACAAGTATACAGACCAAGTACTGAAGAATAAGAAATCATGAAGACAAAGGACACAATTTTTCAGGAAAATGTCCCCGGAAAAACCCACTATGGGAAAACTAGTGCAGCAGCTCTTGAGGGTTTTTATTATTATGCCGATTTCTGAATACAAAATAGGGTGCCAATGTGTGTAATGTTCCAAATCTGGAACTCTGCAATGAATAAGTTGTATAACGGTCCTGTTATGATAAATAGGCTAAAAATATACACAATAAATACATATACATCATTTTTAGCTACAACATCAACTTGTACTTCGTTTCATGATCCAGAAAGTGGGGAAAAAGGGTGTTTTATGCCCTAAAAAGGTTGTTTTCAGAAATGAGCGTGAAAATAAGAAGGGGAAATGGCTGGATATGATAGCTTGGGTCATGAGGGATCTATGATCCGAATTTCAGCTCAAACTAATGTTTCTAGCTATGTTAAACAACTCCTCTTTTCCCAACTGGGCTAGAAAACATTGATTTCCCATGATTTTGCTAAACAAAAATTTCTGAATACAGTGAGAGCGTAATTCCCATGATATTTTCTGCATTAAATGATAAAATAAGTATTATATGAAGTATATATTAATGAAATGGTATAGAAATGGAGGTTTAACAACATTTATACAAAGAAAACGACACCCAGCAAAGGTTTCCAGCAAAATGCATGAATAACAAACAGTACTTCAGAAAATAACACAGTTACTACATCTCTATATTAAACATGGCTTTACATGACATGATATATCAGAATAATACAAAGAGATGGCCCTGGGCCTCTTATTAGAACTCCCGGAGGGAAATGAGCACCTCCTCCTCAAATATTTGCATCAAATCAAAGGGTGCAGTTGTGCTGCTACTGCTACTACATAAAGGACGCGGTTTCTAAAGTAGACTATGATGTGGCTGAATGTGGATGAATGACCCCAAGAAAAATACTGAAATGAAGCTCAAATCCTTCTCTCTTGATCCCTTAAGCAAGCTGATCCAAAGAGAGGATGGAATTCCTGCACAGGAATCCTTGCACTAGGCAGTGCAGCAATGCCAGCTAAACAGCTGAAGTATGCAATTGGTCTCCAGAACAAGAAATATAAATGCATGAATTCATTCCCTTTGATGCTATGCCTTCCTTTTATCTTTGGTGAGCCTCCTCACCCCAGACCCCACACAATGTTGAGGTGACTTCCTCATGAAGCTTCCTTTTTCAAAACTGCGCTGCCCTAGCTTGCTTCCCTCCTCTTGTGGCTGCATTGTTGGCTTCGTCAACTAATCCACCTCCAATGCCTCTTTTCACACTAGGGATCTTCATTCTATTTTACATATGTGTCTTAGGCTGATCCTTGTTCACATTGAACCGGTTTGCTTAGGTGATCTCTTCCTCCTCAAGAATGCATGTTGACTTAGTCAAACTTGAGTATGTCCTCATCTATTTTGCCCATGTTCACACTTGTAAGTGTAAATTTCAGCTCCTGAAGTGATCCGCTTCCTTATTGAGGTGGAAATTATTCATATTTTTATTCTTCATGGGCTCGCTTACCCATTTATTCCTCTCCTATGTGAAAGTAGCAAAATCTAATGTTCCAAATTGCTTGTTGCAAAAATGGGAACATTACAATGTGCCTCACCCAATAGAAAATTTCCTTGGTAGAAGTGCCTCTATCCAGAAATAGACATTATGGTTGATCCAACATCAGAATGAAGAACCCCACAGGTGCCTACGCAGTCCCCAGCAAGCTCTACACTAAGATTTCATCACCCTTCCTAGTGGTTGCATCACCCCTATGGTATCTACTAAATTTGAGCCCGATATACCCATAGAAACCCCAGCATTGCAGCCTCTATCTCTGTGTCACCTCCTCTTGGACTACATCACCCCTATGGACCTACGTCAGCTCTGCGTGAGCCCAGCTAGACCTGCATCACCCTCTCAAAGGTTTTGTTGTATCTCTTTGGTAGCTATGCCTCTCTGCAGCTGTATTCTCGACCTTGGATCTGAAATTCTGCTTCCGAAATGCCCCTCAGTAATGCACTACAAGCTCACCCAAAAATTCTCAACAAACTGCACCCCAAAATTTCGACTTAGCTCAGGTGCTGCTACTTTGTGTGTATTCTCCAACTAACCCCAGGCCTTCTTTTAATACTTTTCAGTTGACGAATCAACAATCATGATATAATCTCTAATCAAAGGCTAATATTAGAAAAGAATTGATCCTCGTCACTTAGAACTTTACCACCCACATGTTTAAATTAATTCAATTTAACTATTTAATTTCCCTAAGTTAGACTTAGAGTCCCCATTAAAATAATTAGTTATTTGAATAACTTAAGCTCTAGTTGGAATTTATCCAAATGATTTCTGGGTCTTGGATATCTCATGTGTTCTAGCCCCTCCACAAAGTTTCGGAGCTAGATCACATCCGATACTACCCAAAAATCGACACTCCCGCTTAGCGAGGAATGTTCTCTAGCAATACTTCAACATGAAACATCACCCTGGTCCACAACATCGGTCCTCTATGTTGATGATGCTCCGTTGCTGCCCCTTATCCACTGCGATGTTGCCTTATGTACAGCTGCCCATGTCACTACCACTGACACTACGTCATATGTACCGCAGCTCCCTCTCAAATGTTGCATCATGTTGCTCATAGCACTACCATTGCTAACTGTTGCACCACAAGTCAGTTGCTGAGATTTAAGCAACTGAAACATATCAAATACATGGCATACAAGTCAGTCTAAGTGAACCTCGATACTGAAGCACTCTCTGCTACTAATATACACTAAAGCACTTCCTCTTTGCTTTTTCCATGTTGTTTTTGCCTCTACTCTACGCTTCTCAAGACTTCAGTGTCCTAGCTTTGCTAGTGCTACTCCATTATCATCCACACCAACTGACTCCAGTCATCTTGCTACCATCATTAAGGGCTCCTGTAGCTTGTATGTTATCGAAGAGTTTGAGACACCTCAAGGATCTTGCCCTTCCATTGTAGTTCGAAAGAACTACAGATCAATGTCAACCCACCTATTTTCTCAAGGCACATGAGCACTTAGGGAAACATCTTCATCAGTCCCATCATCATCCTTCTCTATAGTAGCCTTTGAATCAGATTCTTCCTTGCCCTTATTTTTCATAGGGCATGTTGTGGCTAAATGTCCTAATTCACCACACTAGAAGCATCTAACCTTCGAAATGTCTTTCTTATTTTTCTGTTGCTGCCCATGATGTCCCTTAGATGTGAGAGTCACATCTTCCTCCTCCTCCTTCTTGATCTTGATCGCTCCACCATTGATGCCTGCCTTGGTCATCCTCCTAATCTCTTCTTGTCGAAGAGCTGCCCACATGTTTTCCCAACTCGAAAGTGCTGCTCTGCCAAAGATTCCTTGGACAAATTTCTCCCACTCATTGGTAACTGCATTCAGAGAAGTCCTCACCATAAGACCTTCATTATGTGTGCCCCCCATGAAAACCAACTGATCACAGATCAACTTCAATCTAATGAGGAAGGGGTTGATCTCTTCTCCCTTCAACATCTGAAATAATTGAAGTTGATTCTCAAGAAGTATCCTCCTCTGAACAGAAGTCCCCTGATACAATGTGGTCAAATAATTCCACATCTCATGTGTTGTGTTCTTCTCAGCAATGTGTGGGACCACATGATCCTTGACTAAATCTATAATCAAGCACTTAGCCTTCGCTTGAGCTTCCTTGTACTTCTTGAGAGCGCCAGCATCAACACAACAACCATGGTATTTAAGGTGTGGTCTTTGATGTGATACTCATCCAAAATAGCCAGGATCCTGACCTTTCAGATGACAAAGTTGGATGCACCATTCAACCTATCTCGATCCCTCATTCCATGTGTAGCCATCTCTGCTCAACTGAATATGATGTACTATTTCACTTCTGCCTCTTTTATTGCTGCCCCAGTAAAACTCGAATCTAGGTTTCTTGGCACTAGAAACCCTATAAGGAATCACGCTCCCTCTGAAAACTGATTTCCCTCCCAAAAATCCTCCACCAACTGATGTCGAATCATCCCTCTCTGATCACTCTTTCCATCTGATCAACATTGGATCTAGACTTCTTGGCAAAATTATTTTATGGAACTCCTTCCCCTTACTTTTCTATGCCCTGCTAGACAATGTTCTGCACCAATAGAAACAATGCCCCATTAGCAACTACTGAAGAAAAATGATTTTCACTTCTAGCCACAGAAACTGGAGGCTCAAAAATTTTGGTGCTACCTCTACGCATCTACAACGTCACCTCTCCTAGCCGTGCTTCCTTTTGCGTGAGCTCCACAGGTGACTGTGTCAACCTTCCTTGCCTCTCTCTGGATCTGCACTATCACTCAAGACAACTACCTTACTACAACAAATTTTCATTGGTATTCTACTGATGGATTCAAATCTTGTTGATATGAAAATCCTTTGATACCATGTGAAAATTTCTAGATCTTCTAAACATAAATCCTACTGCAGAAAATCTGATGTACTTCTCCTACTTGTTTATTTAACTTTACAAGTTATTTTCTGAATTATTCATGAACACATCGAAATAAATACACCACAGCCTAAAAAATTATATGGATTAAGTACTGAAGAATATGTAATCATGGATACAAAGGACAAATAAATTTTCGGACAAATGTCCCCAGAAATAGCCAATGCGGGAAAACCCAATACAGGAAAACTGGTGTAGCAACTCTTAAGGGTTGTTATTATTATGCACATTACTGAATACAAAATAGGGTGCCAATGTGGCTCACCCAACAAAGAATTTCCTTGGCATAAGTACCTCTACCTAGAGACAGCTATTATGGTTGATGAAGCGTCAGAATGAAGAAACCCACAGGTGCCTACGCGGTCCCGGCCAATCTTTGCGGCTGAGACTATGTCACCCTTCTGTTAGTTGATGGGTAGAATGCGCTGTTTGTTGAATATGAGCAGTACGCCCCACGGGGAAACCCCGGTGAGTGTAGCCTGCGGCTCTGCATCACCTCCTCTTGGACTGCATAACTCCTCTGGGCTTGCGTATGCCTCTGTGTGAGCCCAGATGGTCCTGTGTCGCCCTCTCAAGGGCTTTGATGTCTCTCCTGGGTAAATCTACCTCTCTGCAGCTATATTCTCATCCTTGGATCCAAAATCCCACTGTTGAACTGCCCCTCACTACACTACAAGCTCAATCTGAAATTCTCAACAAATCACACCCGGAAATTTCGACTTAGATCAATTGTTGCTACTTTGTGTGTATTCTCCAAATGAACCCAAGCCTTCCTTTAATACTTTTCCAATTTACAAATCCTTTATTTGTGATCTAATTCTAATCAACGACTACTATTAGAAAAGACTTGGTCCTCGTCACTTAGAACATTCTCACCCACATGTTTAAATTAATTCACATTAATTATTTAATTTCCCTAAGTTAGACTTCGGGTCCCCATTAAAATAATTAAGTATTTGAATAACTTAAGCTCCGGGTGAAATTTCTCCAAATCATTTATGGGTATTGGAGATCTCATGTGTTCTAGCCTGTCCACAAAGTTTCAGAGCTCGAGCACATCCAATGCTACTTAAAAATCAACATTTCTAAACTAGTGCTTTGAATTATACAAACTTGGAGATTGTATCATCCTTCTTCCACATAAAAAAAAATCCAACACTTCCTTGAGAAGTCATCAATAAAAATAATTATTATTTCTGAAACATCGATTGAAAATTCATCAAGAAGGTCCCCAAAGGATTCACCTGTTGCTCCTCCTGAGGTCTTGTTGCTCGAATTTTTGTGTGGACACTTCGTGGAATAGTTCCCGAATTCATGATAATTAAAGAATTTGATTTTGGAAAATTATTTCTTCTTTCCCCCTTGGCCAAATTTTGATTTGGTTTGATATTTATTCCCTTTTCCCTTCTTTCCATTTCCAACCAATGCATTTTTTTATCGTACTCACCCTTGGATGAAGTCCCATCTCTGGTATTTAGACATATCTCCTCTTGTACCAAATCATACCATAAGTATTCCCAAATCAGTAATTTCTCCCTCTCGTTCACCGAATCTTTGTAGTTATGCCAACTTTTGGGAAGGTCTAGAAAATCTAGGCTTACCAGGTCATCTTCTACAACATTTAAACCAACCCACCAAGTTCATCAAAAGCTTTTGTAAATATGTTCAAATACTGCGAGATAGTGTCATTCTTCTGCATCTTGATATTTCAAAGTTTATTCTTGAGCGCCAGTTTCGTGTGGCCACTGCAATTTTCAAATAGCTCTGTCAATGATTTCCACATTGAAAAAAGAGTTTATTTCCCATGGATATTTGAGACAATGTGTTCTCATACTCCCTCCAATATTATTCTTTTCGCCTTGGATACATGTTTCTTCCATTGAGCTAGGTTATGGGCATCAGCTGATCCTAGTTTTGGAATGTTTGTCTTGACATATTCTAGCAATCCATTTTTATCCAATATTGTCTCCATGCAATGAAATTAGAGCTTCCTTCCAATGCATTTCCTAGTCTCATCCCATTGAAGGTCATCTTCCCAACTCTAAAGAGATCCTGCTACGGTGATCTGCAAATTCGAACCTTCTGAGAAAAAACTTCAAAATTCTTTCTCTAATGTGAATCCTACTCTGATACCATGTATAGATTATGGTGTATCATTGCATTTTCTCATGAAATTTTAATCTAAATCAAGAGACACAATCCTACTCTACTGCTCTAAAGAATTTAATTCATAATTTAGAACATCAATCACAAACATGCAATAAGAAATAACATAGATGCACACAATATTTTTCCAGGGGAAATCAACTGCTAAAAACCCCTTATGCATGCTTGCATTGAATTTATGAATATATATGTATTACAATTTCTTTCCCATTGTGCGCAAAACCTGCAAGTGAATAACCTATCTCTCTGCTCACTGAGAAGCTCTAACTCATACTTAGTCAATTTCTACTTCTTCTTGAGCTCCTATTTCCTTGCAAAAATCCCGAGGAAGAAAGACCCTATTATTTAGGAATTTACCTCCAATTTATTGTGCAATTCCAAAGGTTGATCATCCGACTACATGCAACACATGTACACTCAAGACTACTCTACAACTAATGTTACACTCCCTTGGAATCTCCACCAAAACTAGGGAACTCAAATTCTCTTAATGCACTAGTTATTTTGGGTTGATTTACCTATTAATTGGATTATCACCGAGTTAGAGTATTGTCCCACTGCATAAGTGATCTTCCACTAATTCCTCCAACAACTAGAACTAGTTTAACTGAAAAAAAACTTGAAATAACTGACCTTGATTTCTACAAATGAGCAATCGCACATGCTTAATTGAAATCCAATCCCTCTAACTCGAATTTACAGAGCTAATTGAGTGACAAGAACCATGTCACACAAGTTATTTGCATCCCAGTTATCTACTGATGTGTAAATTCAAATTTTCTCAATTTGACCAAGGAAAAGTCAAATTGAGACTTTATTGCTGCATTTTTCAACACATTTTTATAGCTAAAGCTAACATCTAAATGTGGTAGTGTCTCATAATTTCACTAATTGATAGTATATTAATCTCACTTAGTACACATTAAGGAAAATTGACCTCTTCCCTCCAAATAAATTTTGCACATTGCCTTTGCTAACTACCATGTACTCTTTCTCACCACTAAATATCACTAAATCCTTAGAGGAACACGAAATATGCTTGATTAACCAATCCCACCTATTGGTCAAGTGTCATGATGCACCTAAATGAATGCACTGAGTTGATGAACTAAGCTAATTTTCTATTTATTTGGCCATGAATATATAGAATAATGATTCCTTCTCCTTTACATGCTTTACAATACGATCCTTTTTCAAAATTCCTTCCTAGGTGGTTTTCTTATTAGCTAACCAATTCTAGTGGTTTTTATTTAAATGGCCCACCTTGTCGCAATAGTAACATGTGTTATTTTTATGATTCTTGGTTACATCTTCATTGCCACCCCAACCATTCTTCTTTGACCATTTACCTTTGCTATTGACATTGGTTAAAAAGTCCTATTCTAAACCCTCTGCCTCACTAGTAAGACTAAATTATTTCTTCCATTTATATTACTATAAGATAATATTACACAATTCATCAAACTTTCAATCAACATACATAGTAGTGATGTTCAGGATCTCAATAATGTGTTAATAAGCATGTGGTAAACTTTTCAACATGATTACCACCATATTCTATTCGTCCATCTTTTGAAAAATGGTAAATGATATTTCTCTAATATACCTAATCTTTAGTAAGTGTTCCTATAATAATGCACTCTCATCCAAATGATTATGAAGAAATCTCTATCCTTGTCGAAGTGTCATGCATCTCTTTCAAATGCTTCCAAATCTTCGTTGAAGTCTTCCATGTCTAGACCTTATGAAGTATTTTATCAATCATAGACAACTTCAATGGCATTATTACTTCTTTGTTTTTTTCATTAAACATGTCCTAGTCTCTACCCATAACTTGTGGTTAAGTATCATTATCTAGAATGAT
The DNA here is from genome assembly GCA_034641835.2 of Pinus albicaulis. Classification (NCBI taxonomy): domain Eukaryota; kingdom Viridiplantae; phylum Streptophyta; class Pinopsida; order Pinales; family Pinaceae; genus Pinus; species Pinus albicaulis. The sequence continues at coordinate 700,920,907 of CM076571.1, read as the reverse complement.
ATTAATCAATAACTTGTACTCAAATATGGGCAACATACATTGCTTCCACAAATTATAGTTATTGTTAGAGACCCTTTGGTTTCCATTGAGCAAGATGTTGGAAAAATGGGCCATCGGTACAAATCATAAATGAAAAAATAAAGACTGAAATATAGTACAACGTTGAAAATGCCCATTCTTCCCTCCATCAATTTACAATCCCAAAGTAAGAAGGCACATATCAATGAAAAACACACAAATATATGATAAATATTCTCAAAATTAACAACAAAATACATATAAAATGTTGAATATTGTAACAAGAAATAGTGAAGGAGGCATCCTGAAACATCATCCTTGATCCTAGTTGGAAAATAATCACCTAAACTAGGTGGGACCCACAGGTGATTTTTGTCACAAAGTCTATTTTTAGACATGGTGAGCATCCATTGTAAGTTGCAAGATGCTATTTGTGGATGGTTGATCAAGTTGGAAAAATAGATGAAATTCTATTTTTAGAATATTGGGTGAAGTCTATTTATAGATCGCTGATCTAAAAATAGATACATGTCGATTATTATTAGCTCTTAATAATAATCAGACACTAAACAACAACTTATTCTCTTGGAGCACTTTGTTTCAGTGCACAGATGTGGCACATCGGACTGAGGGAATTACGCAATTCCCAAGGTTTTACTGGAGCTAATGCATGGAGGACTCAGTTAGAACTCAAGTGGCAGAGTTATGACACAGTTGGAAGAAGTAGTTATGGAGTTGTATTCAGTTTAACTCAGTTAGACTCAGTTGAGCTAGTTGTATCTAGTCTAACTGATTGATACACTAGTGAGAGTGGAGTGAATTAATTAATTAATTAATTCACAAATAATAACTCATTAATCAACTGAAGAATACATCAGTTAACTACAGTGCATGGCAGTTTCAGTGGAGACCAGTGGAGAGATAGGTGAAAGAGCAAGTGTGACTATCAGTTGTGACTATAGTGATGCATTGATTTCATCCAACACTCAGTGGAGATGCCAATGAGGATTGCGTGAGCAAGGCTGGAGAAATTCGAGTTCATTCAGAGCCATTCTTCAGCAGGGATTGTGCAGTAGAGGCAGGCTAGCAGGTGGCAAAGATCGGTGCATGGATTTGCAAGATCGGGCTTGATTAGTGTGTAGCGATTGTATTGTACTGAGAGCTTGATATGATCAATATTTGCATTAGGATTGTTACATGATCTATATGACATAAATTATATACGGATAGTTGGGGTTTTCGGCTTGACTTTCAGTAAGCTGTGTTAATGTGTAGTTTTATGGTTTCATGTGTGCATTGCAATTGATTTAATTTCCACATGTGATCAATGGTGGAATAGATTATTTGTATTGTGCATAAAGTTAAATAGTGTGTGATGAGAGAATCTTGGACATATAACATATTAGTTATATAATTTCTACATGGTATCAAAGCGAGTTGATCATTGGAGCGGTGCAATTATTGAAGCGGTTGAGTTTTTTGTCTTACGAGTGGTCAAATTTGCTGCGGTGTTTTCTTGGTGTCGAAGTTGAGCATTCATTGAAATGTCTTTCAACGGATTGCGATTGAGTATGCCCTTGATGGGAGCTCGAATTATATTTCATGGAAGGACGGGGATGGAGCGGTCTTTGGATGATAATGAAATTTGAAGGAGTTCATCGATAGCGATGTTCTAAGCGGGTTCTAGCGATGCAACCACGCTTTGACGCATCGAAGAAGGTAGCAAAGTGTCGAAGGATTTTGTTGGAAGGTGTGAAGGACCACATTGTGTCCAGCCTTCACGGTAAAGCCACTCCATTCTTAATGTGGAAGGCTTTGACGGACTTGTTTTCCAGAATTAGAAGTGACCGAAGGAAGTTGGCACTTAAAGACGAAGCTCAAAAAATAAAAAATGGAGAAGAATGACACTATTCGGATGTACTTGACAAGGATTTGTCCCCTTTGCGGGGATGAGCTTGGGAGTGTAGGAGTAAGTGTGGATGAAGAATACTTGGTGAGCTTGGCTCTCCTTGGGCTTACGAGAAGAGTTGGCATAGTTACAAAGACTTTGTCGATGGACGGAAAGGAAATTGCTAGGATGGGAGCGACTTTGGTCGAGATCTTGTGCGAGGAGGAGATAAGGCGGAAGTACCGAGGGATGGCTCTTCATCAAAGAATGACGATGAAGAGGATTGCGCTTTAGTGCCAAAGCAAGGAAAGGAAGAAGAAAATTCTTCTCAATGCGATGGATGAAGAAAGTGACATGTAAAGTGAAGTGCTTTCAGCACATGCGAACATGGGCATTTCACCACAAATTGTCCACGAAGAAAAGGCTGTTTGGAGGCTGCCGGGCACAGTGAAATGCTTGCCTCGCAATTTGAGCTTGACTTCTCAGTCGCATGCATGGTGTCTAGTGCCGTTCAGGATCGGGGTGGTACTTTAATAGTGAATTGCTTCCTTTCACATGACGGGAGATGTGAATCTTTTCGATGACTTGGTGGAGAAGAATCTCCGGTCGCATGTTGAGTTGGGTGACAATGGACGATACAATGCAACGGCATTGGTACTACATACCTTTCAAAGGGATTCGGGTAAACTCATTATTTTACAAGATGTAGTGCATGTTCCGGGTTTAAGAATTTAATCTCGGTCACAATGTTAGGGGATAAAGGGTATGATGTTGTCTTTAGTGAAGGAAAAGTTTTCCTTTAGTACAAAGCAACGGGACAAGTCAGAAGGTTGGGATTCGGTCGAAGAATCTCTACGGACTTCGGTAGGTGGGATTTCTATGGAGCTTCCTACTATTGGGAAGTGTAGAAAAGGTATGCAATTGAAGCTTGAGAGGGGAGCGGGATTTGCATGCGGTGGGGGAAGTGAACCTTGGGATGTGGAGCAGCCACAAGATGAGGATCATGGAGTGGGAGAAACCACTCATACGAGAGAAATTTCATGCTAGATGGGCGGAGGGAGTGCATGCGGCTATACACACCAGTGAGGGTGGGGCGACATGCATGAGTAATCCAGAAGGAAATTTACGGGCAAGATTCATTGAGATGGTGTGGATCTCCGCGGTTGAACTTGCAGCTACGGTGCCCATAGAGCAGCGGTAGCATGATCGGTTGGATTGATGCGGGTAGATCAAAGTGACGGTGTCGGATGCGGAGCGCGGTTTCGGAAGTTGACGGCGGTGCGGGAGGTCGTGGTCGCAGGTTCAACGGCGCGGTGGTTCTGAATACATGTGCGGAGTTGGTACCAACGATCGAAGACTTTGATGATAGATGCATTAAAATTTCAGTTGAGTTGTTTGGAGCCTTCAGTTTTGGAATTGTTAGGCGAGAGTTTACGAGCGGATACATGGAGTTGCGGAGGCACTTGCGAGTTGCGGGGGCGAATGCATGGGTGCATGTCGCATGCGAAGATAATCCTTTCTGAGAGAGTATTGAAGATTGCAACAAGAAATAGTGAAGGAGGCATCACGAAACATCATCCTTGATACTAGTTGGAAAATAATCATCTAAACTAGGTGGGGCCCACACGGGCATTCCGTCTCAGTCTGTATTTTTTAGACTATGTCTATTTTTAGACATGGTGAGCATATTTTGTAAGTAGCGGGATGCTATTTGTAGATGGTTGAGTCAGTATCTTTGAAAAAAAGATGAAATTCTATTTTTAGAATATTGGGTGAAGTCTATTTATAGATCGTCAAATCTAAAAATAGATGCATGTCGATTATTATTAGCTCTTAATAATAAATAGGACTCTAATATTTCTTGTTCTCTTGGAGCACTTTAGTTAAGTGCAGGTCTTCGGCGAGGCGGCATAAGGAATTCGCTGTTCTAAGGGTTTCTTGCTGGAGCTCATGCATGGAGGACTCGGTTAGAACTAAAGTGGCAAAGTTATGACGGAGTTGGAAGAGTAGTTTATGGAGTTGTATTCAATTTAACTTAATTTAATTTCAGTTGAGATAGTTGTATCTGAAATCTATTTGCATGATACTGTAGTGAGAGTGGAGTGAATTAATTAACTAGTTAATTAATTCACTAAATAATAAATCATTAATCAGAAATTTGAAGAATACATCAGATTAACTACAATGCATGGCGGTTTCGGTGGAGACTAGTGAGAGATAGGTGAAAGGGCGAGATAGACTATCAATTGTGACTATAGTGATGCATTGATTGCATCCAACCCTCGATGGAGATGCTATGAGGATTTTGTGGAAAAAATTTTGAACGAATTGAGTTCATCGAGCCATTCTTCGAGCGGGGATTGCGCGGTAAGTGAAAGCTAGCGAGTGGCAAAGATTGGTGCATGGATTTGCGAATCGACGATTAGTGTGTAGCGATTGTATTGTATTGAGAGCTTGATATGATCGGCTTTGTGTGAGTATTGTTACATGATCTCTATGACATATATTATATATAGATAGTTGGGGTTTCGAAGCAGGCTTTCTAGTAAAGAAGCTGTGTTAATGTGTGTGAATTTTTATGGTTTCATGTGTGCATTGATTAGTTTAATCATGCTTCTGTGATGGTCAATGGTGGAATAGATTACGTATTGTGCATGAAGTTAAATAGTGTGTGATGGGGAGAATCTTGGACATATAACATATTAGTTATATAATTTCTACGGAAAATATGTATTTATGTTCCATCTTACATAGAAAACTGTTAATTCTCCCTAGATTTGCTAATCATCACCAAATCAACAATAATTCTTCCATAAATAATAGATTTATACAACTCCACTTATGTTTTGTTGTTAGAATTGTGATTATGTGTAATAGAATGATCGAATGACACATGAAATTATAATTATTTCCATATAATCATATACATATCTAGTTGGCATTTATAATCTAATTAACATTATAATACTCACATGAGAAAATTTATCCTTAATGACATACATCTATAAACCTACTTAATCTTTATATTATTTCAGGAGCACAAAAATCTTAATACAGCCTTGAGAACACTAGAGATACCATATAATGATAACAACAACATATAAACTAATAAAATTAATCCATTAGTAAATATTAATCAGATATTAATAATAATAATAAAGAAAACAAAACCACCACTACAGTTACATAAATAAAATGTAAAACAATTTAAATAATAATATGCTATTTATTTGTTAAAGTAAATATTTTTTTTCGGGTTCGGTGGGGGTTGTCATGAACGAAAAGGCTTTGGACACGAATTAAATAGAAGGGAATTTACATATGTCAAGTATGATAACCCTGAACATTTTTACCTTTCATGAATTATTATGGCTGACCGTTATTTTCTAAGTTTCGCCTAAAAGAAAGCCTCTTTAACATTTTGAACTTGAATTCAAAGGAATATGAATTATTATTTTTATAGATGTTATATTGTAGTTTTCTGTTCGAAATTTAACATTTTGAAAATAAAATAATTAAAATTGATTTTTTTTAATAAAATTAAATTTAATGGTTATTTTATATAATTAAAATTGATTTTTTTTCAAAAATTAAGTTTAATAATTATTTTATATTAGATATTATTTTTGAGATTCAATTGCTTTAAGTCATTCATTTATGATCATTTTTCATTATAGATAGTGGTAATTGATTAATTCATGATTTTTGAATGTCTATTTAGGTGACTTTCACCCATCCCAAAACTCATACGGCTCAAGCACCTTTAATTGTGGAGTTTTCCCCACAGTAAGTTGAATGTAACCCACTTGAATTAAAAAATGATATCTATTATATTACCTTGCGGAAACCCTCATACTTAAAATACAAAGAGTAAAGGAGTTCTGGCATAATGGTTCATGAGGCACAATACTTGTTAAGGTTTTGCAAATGTGGTAGCAAGCTAAGTGAACTTGATTGTAGAGAAAAACTCTATAATTAAATACGCTTGAGCCAAAAAAGTTTAAAATAAGTAACCTCAACCTATTGAAAAATCTTAGTTAATCAATTACAATTATCAAAAAAAATTGAAATAATAAATAAACAATTTAATACATACTTTAAAAAGTTATATTATCAAATTATAATTAAAAAAACAATGCCAAACCTAACCATTTCAATTTAAACAAATAGAAACGTCAATTCTCTTAAAGCCTTGAAAATATAGATAATCAAGACTCTGATTATTTTTAATTGCCGTATGACGTCCCTTTACATGATCTCATCACAAATCTTTTGTAAGAGGGCCCATGAGAAGAGTCCAACCATCTGATCCGGTGATGAAAACAAAGCCCAACGTAGTTCACATGTATTTGGTCACTATTCTCTTCTCTCGTAGATAAAGCTGACAAGGTAGTTAATGGAGAGTGATATGGGCATGGGCTTCTGTCAAATAGTACATTACAAACATCACAGTATGAATTTGCATTTGTGATTGTGAGAGTCAATATATTTCTCCACTCTAAATAATTTATTATTTACAGTATGGTACTATTCTGAGTTTAAGTTTTTAATTTTATAATTGTTTTAGAAATTTATTAAAAATATGGTTGAAGGATTATTATAGTATGTTTAACATAAATTAATTTAATATTTAAATATGAATTGGTGTTTTTGAGAAATGTTAAAGTGAAAGCAATTTTCATGATTTTTGAATAGTTCACTTAGCACTCATTGCATGCAATTGTGAGCTGATTTGAGGTTGTAGTAACGGAGTGATTTCTCATGATTTTTGAATAGTTCATTTGCACTTATTGCATTGTGTGAGCTGATTTCTGTGAAAAAGTGAGATTAAAACTACTGAAATGAATCACTTAGCATTAATCATCACCTTGCAGGCTTGCACCGTAACTAGGAAACTTCCAAAGCTTGCACTAGTAACTAGGACTTCGAAAGGTCACCCATCCTGAGGCATATCACTCAAGCGAGCTTATTGGGGATTTTTCTACACAATTAAACCCACTTACCTTACTAACTCCATTTACACTCATACTTAAATTCACTCATCTATTTTTTATGATAAATAAAGTGTTTATTTGAAATGCTAAAAGCTCAAGAATAAGACACTCTATTAGAAAACTCGAATAAAACTCTGATTCAATATGATATGAAAACCTGCATAAAACTCTGATTCAATATGACGATTGCTATGAAAACATATTCAAAAAGATTAATTTTCTATTGAAAACTTTACACATTTACATGCTGCAAAGAAAACAACTATACTTTAAAAAACAGATATAGACGTACAATTAAATGCTCCAATCCAAAGAAAAGAATATAATGTAGAGAATTATGTCGCATGCGCTGTTCAAAGCAAACGCTTTCTTCGTGATTTTTTTTTCAATCCCCATCAGAATACATCTGCCTGTCAATAATTAAAGTGAAAGTTTACATTCAAAGATTTTTGAACAATTGCGACCTCTGCGTTCCAGAATATACATTTAAAAAAATAAATATACCACAAAAAAGCATAATGAAGAGTGGCAGAATGCACATCGCATTGCAGTTGGATTATGCACAATTCGTCAGGGAATCAATACACACCATAACGTAGAGGCGCACCAAATTCAGGACTGAACTTTCAAAGTACATAACATTTTTCAACGAATCCAATGACGTACGTGTCAGATCCATGACGTGGCATTGTGCCTGCCACCAGCCGGACGACACGTGAAGGCCCGTGATCATAGTTCAACGTGGCATTTCCACTCAGTGGTTCGATATGCATTTAATGTGTATTATGGCAACTCAGATGGCGAGCAGTGTGCCATTAAAGGGCAGGCCGCAGCAGAAGCTTAATTCGCTTTGGGGTCAACAGCCTGCTGTACCTCCTGATTGCCACGTCAGCAAACTGTCAATGATAGAATTTTCGAGCATTCAATGCGCGCCGTGGCGATGTGGCACTCGAACCCATGACCTGGCACTGTACTCCAAGTCGGGTATTCCGTCGCTGTACAGGAAGACAGGGCGATGAGCCAACGGCCACGTGTACGGTGTTCTTGTGGTTGACAGCAAGGCAGCCAGCTGTGGCGAGGCCCGCTGTTCTCTGCCGACACAACAATGAGGGAAGAGGCAAAGGCGTCCCATCGTGCGGATGGGTGTGGAGAATTTGACAGTGATGGTGACATAAACCAACGTATGCTGATTACAGCATGGGTAACAATGTATTGTTCAGAAATATAGTTTGGCGGCTTCGGTGGCAGCGGTGGATGGACTGCATGGCTCTGGCTTGCAAAAGTTGAAAAAAAGTGCAGGGAATAACATTTCTTTATTGTTGTTACCATTAATTTGTTATTGAATATTCATCAATTTTAACCCAACATTCAGACATTTTATCAACCCCATTTTGACATTTTTGCATATTTTTTGACTTCTCTCTTAGCTTTGTTCGTTCTCTGTGTCTTCTAATCATTTCTTTCCAAGATTTTGGTTGTGTCTGGTGTAGGGAATAAAATTTCTTTATTGCTGTTACCATTCATTTATTTGTGGACAGTATCAAATTTTAACCCCAACATTCAGACGTTTTATAATCATTTGACATTTTTTTCTTTTGACTTCTCTCTTGGCCTTTGTTTTGTTCTCTGTGTCTTCTTCTTTTCATTTGTTTTGTGTATTTTTGTCTTCTGGATTCCGAGTCAAGTTATGGTGAATTGGAATTCTGGGTGTGGCTGAAATGTTATAATATGGTTTTAGTTTGGTCTATGCTCTTTTTTTTAATATATATATATATATATATATATATATATATTTTAATGAGTTTTATTTGAAATTTGATTAAAAATTATTGAAATGTTAAAATTATATAAATGGATTATTTTGGGGTTTTAGAGTTTGGATTTGATTATGTATTTAAAAATGTATTTTCAATAATGAAAAAACATTAAAAAAATGGTATCATTAGATTTGAACATCATGATACATATCACATCAGTAACATTAAAAAATTGAAAATTATTTAATTATAGCTTTATTTTATTATTAATATTATTATTATTATGATTATGAGGAGTTTGGGTGGAGTTTGGCTCACAAGGTCTCAGTACTCTTAGTGGAGTGGAAGAAATGCTAATGTACACTTAAGATGTATCACCAAATTGTGTGGAACTTGGTCACCAACCCAAGAATAACTTCATTATTATTGATGATGATGTTGGAGATTTAAGGCATACATACTCTACCCTCCTCTCGTTTTGAACCTGTGACCTCTTGGAAGGAAGCTTGTGCTCTTAACCATTAGACCTATATATCCATTGCTTTGGGATGAAAATCTTAATTTACCGATAGGCTTTGTTGCCAATATCATATAAAAATGACACTTGAGTCCGCAGACTACCGCAGTCTTATCCTAGTTGGACCATTGGGACTTGTCGGGACCAAGCCTCTGCAGTTTGGACCACATCCTCTCTCATTTATCGTTTCATATTACAAAAAAACTATAATTCATTTCATATTGTGCTTTTTAATTAATCGAATTTAATTAAAACGGAATAAAAAGGAGCATAACTACTTTTGAAACAAATCTCAATCTTTGGTTGCTGATACTACTAAAATATTCATAATATTCCATGAAGTCAGTTCCTACTATCCACCTAGTAATTATTCATATTTCATTAAAACCTATTCAAAATAGACATGGTTGTACCATAATTAATATATATAAAACTAGTACAACCATATAAATTGAATGGTTGGTAAAGTCTAAAAAGGCATCAATCCATAATAAACATCAAAACACTTACTTCACATGATACATCTTGCATCACTAAAGATTTAAAAAATCACAACAATTAATTAAAAGTATAACTTTATTATTATTAATCATAAAAATAAAAAATATAAGTTAAACATATATACATCCTCCACTTTAGCATGGAGATTTTGAACTTGTAAATAGACTTTGTTACAATACCATGGCTTGCCAATACAATGCCCTAAAAACTATAATTCATGTGGCATGACATTTCTTCATATGACATCTTTTTTTAATAATCAATTTAATTAAAAGCACATAAAGAGCATATACTTTGACACAAATCTCAACCTTTCATTTTGTGAATACTAAAAAGAATATTCTAGGATATTCCATGAAGGTTAAATCCCTACCATTCACCTAATAATTATTGATAGTTAAATTAAAATTTTCAAGTATTTAAAATAGGCACACCAATGACATAATTAGTATAAATTAATTTTAGTTTTTAATCTAAGAAATGTCTAAAATTATAAAACCAATTCAGTGTAAATTTTTTAATATTGTAAATTTAAATATATTATGGATTGCATTTTTTTTAATTGTTCAAAACCATATGAAGAAAAACAAACATTTTCATTTATAATTTAGTAATAATCATTTTAAATTTTATCATATTGAATATATTTAGATATTAATATTGCACAATCTAGTTCTAATAAGAGTATTTGAAAGGTGGTAAATCGAATTTTTGTATTAAAAACAACTTGTTTTTATCAATCGAAATCGGTATTTTTGATTTTTCCATGACTTAAAATTTGAGACTTCATTATTCCCCCTAAATATTCTTCTACCAAGTCTTAAAGGGATTCCCGTATTTTGTTCCCTACAATTGCATTACGACTTGCATTTTGGTGCATATAACTACATTGCTATTTGATTTATCATACGTATTCTCATTGTAGTTGCTCTCGACCTATTTCCATTTGCGTTGGTTGCCTCCATTTTGTAGCCTTTATCCTTGGAGAGAATACCTACGACTAGGAATCAATTTCCCGACACATTTCCTCATTTTTTCGCATAGGTTTATTCCATGTACTCATAACATAGTTGTATTCCATTGAACCATTCCTTTTCTCCACTATAGGATAATTTTACTTCTCTTTCACACTCTTAAAACCTAACCTACCCTAGTTGGTTAATTATAGGCCTTGAATCATATATCATAACCTTTCTCTCTCCTCCTAACATGAAAAAACACCCCCGAAAAGAATAAAAAAGTGGGTAGAGATTTCAATCTTTATTCAATTTAAGTGGCAGGCTTTGTTAGTTATTGTCAACCTTGAGCATAACACTTGTTTATGTCATTGTGTTATGTTGGGATTTAACTTGTCTTAGGAGTTGTCCCATGACTATGAGTTATCTACTCTTACGGTTGGTTACTCTTCTAGTTACTGTGGAGAATGCCAACGCTTACTATGTTGTTGAACTTTTGCATTGGTATTCGGATTAGTGTTTCCCAAGTCCATATTTTGTCATACTATATATTCAAGACAAGTTGAGATCGAGTCAACATTCTACACAATTGTTGACCTTTTATGTTCTCCATCCTTGTGTCAAATTACACTTGGTGTTTTTTTTTCTTCAACAAATATGTCACTTATAATTTTCTAGTGACTAATGGGGAATACGGTAAGGCCCTCCTTCAATAGATTTATTTCTATTGAGGCCATGTATCATTATCTAGGAAGTGGATCCGGAAACCAATTAGTACCTTGGGATATGTGAACATAAATGGCGAGGTTTTTCTTCATGATTGATAGTGGACTTACATCATTGACATGTACTTAATCAATACGAAAAATGCTTTACATCGGATCTCGTATTCATTAGGGGAATTTTGAGGTCTAAAATGGGCCTCCTAATAAAAATGTACAAAAAAAATAAAATTTATAAGAACTTGATAGGATTTGAGATGATGATGTCAACCATGAGATGATTCACCATTTTTAGAGTAAAAAAAGTAAAAATATTAAAAAATAATAAAATAATAAAACTACTTTTTCAACTCATATTTCAAATTCTTTCTCTATTTTTTTACTCAAATTTCAAGTGGGAAGTGGGAGTACTCCTTGGATGAAAAATTTAATTCATCATCCAAGGAGTACCCATGTTGCATACTTTTGATGGACCACGCTACACGAAAAATGAGAAATACATGAAAAAATGTGTTTACAATCACGTTTTTCATGTATTTCTCATTTTTCATGTAACAACATCGAAAGTATGCAACATGGAGCACTCCTTGGATGAGAATCAAATTCTGCATCCAACAGAGTATTCACGCTCCAAAATTGAGTAAACCCATAAGGAGATAAGTTGAAAATACTAGTTGAAAAAATAGTTTTCCTTTCCCTCTAAAATTTGATGATGTAATCAAATATTATTTTATTATTTCCACTATAATTTTATAATTTCCTTAGGAGGCCCATTTTAGACCTCAAAATTCCCCTAATGAGAACACTCATTAAATTGTATTATGTACTTTGGGGCCCATTTTCATGATTGGTGGGTCATTTCACATCTATTAACGATATTCATCGATGACTAGTAATTAGATGATTTCTACCATGCTCAACATCAACTCATTTATTTAGATGATGCGGGTTATATGATCAGTGATTTTGGATTAATTACCTTGGGTTAGGGACATCCTCCATTAATGTTACCTTTCCAAGTTGCACAATATTCTATCACTAATGGATAATTTCTTTGAATATCAAATTGCACTTTCATTCATGATAGATGTCTTCTTCATGTACACTGTATGACATAGATCCACATTGTATTTTCTTGTGGCTATGATTTCTTCCTTGACATGAAACCACCATGTACTTCTTCATGGTCATGGTCTTGCATTTCATTTCATGTATCCATAGTTTATTGTGTTGGAGACCATGATTTTTATGATATTAAAGTATGGCACTACTATCTTAAGGGTGATATATATACGGTTGTTTGATTTTTGTTTGTTGGTGCTTCCTATTTTTTTTAATTATAAAATTTCTCCTTAAGCCATTTTTTCCCTTATAATGTATTTTTATCATCGATTCCTCTTTTTACCTCATACATTAGGGATATCTATTATACCTCTATTTGGAACCATAGGCTTTTCAAGGTTGAAGTGAGATGCCATGAGGTTGAATTACATTTTAATCAAGGAACTTGCTCATAAAATATCAATAAAAATCTCCTAGTCATGTCTTGCTTTTTCCCTAGTAAAATAATAGTTGACTATAGGCTCCTCATAAGACATGTACGGTTAGTTATGGGTTTCCCATACAAAACTTGTGACCACTCCTTGGACCTTTGATAACTAGAGAGTTCCAGAGATCAATGAAAATGTGTTTGAAAAAGCTCATAATTGATCATTGAACGTCTTCATGAGTTGTATTTTTTTAGGTATGTGTTATATTCTTTGCGTGGTTGATTAAATATACTAGCATGGAAAGGGTAGATCCCACGAAGAGGGAGGTTTTCTAGGTGGGGTTCAAGGGTGGAGCTCAAAAAAATGAAAAATTGGGTTATTTTTGGTATGTTTTTGGATTTCTTTTGGTGTTTTTAAACCAATGGTATTTTGGCCCATTGTAGTAATTCCACTTGCAAGATCTAATCTAGGTAAATGAATTAGGGTTTTGGATGGTGTTAGATCCTAGATATTGTATTGTAAATGAATAAATTAATAAAATAAGAGTTAGAGGTGTGGCTTTAAACCTTTGCTAGTTTTCCTAATTGAGGTTTTATAGGGTGAATTTATAAGTATTGTGCGTGAATGTTATTATTTAATTTTCTATTTTATAAATAGTATTTGTGTGCATTGCTCTAATGTAAAGGTTTAAGCACAACATTTACCTAGTTCACATGACATGAATCATATCTTCAAGCTCCCTCGAGAGTTTATAAGAGAGGATAAATCCCAAGGGATAAACTATACAATGAGAGGAGACAAAAGTATTCTTATGCTAGAGGATTAGAGTGAGAATATTTGGAATATAGTATCTTCTAGATTGTTGAGTCTTGGGAATCAACACTAATGGGACTAGAACCTAGGGGAGAGCAAGATTGGTTTTCTTAATGTAATACAATGTTAGATCATGCTTTTTCAATAGGATGAGTTTGTTAATAAGGAGAAGTGTTTTGGGTCTTGGAGTTCGAGTATGGAAATAGATCTCAAGGTATCATTTATTTGTTTATTTCATGATTAGTGGAATTTTCAACTAGGTCGATCTCGTAATTGCATGACATAGGGTGGACTTCAATTACTATTATAACATTTGGTTGAGGGTCGGACATGCGGGACACCCACAAGGTTTCAAACCCAGAGTGACCATTATGCAAGGAGTGATCTAATAACACGATCATTCGCTTATTGTTACACTCCTCGTGGTTAGCTCTCGGGGTATCATTTTATTGTTATAATAATTTTCATTTAAATTAGATCTATAATTCCCTCTCCACCCATAAACCCTCACCCATCACAAAAAGTTATTTGTAATTTATTTATCTTTGTTATATATTGAATTTGATTTTGTAATACAACTAGGACTGAACTACTAAACTGAAACTGACGTTTAATACAATACTTCATTTTGTACTATAAAGGCATGAGAATGTGTTTCTTATTTTATTGTTGTGAAGGTAACTAGGTGGAGAAACATCTTTAGTTTTGGATCTAGAATCATTCACTTGGATATGATGGATAAGCATTGAAATTTTTATAAGTTTACATTTTCTTCCTCACATTTCTTTATGAGAATTGTGTGATTATCCACTGTTGGAAATATTTTAGAATACCTCTATTGATGGCCGAGTTTAGATACCCTATATTTGAAGGCCCTTTTACTCTAAATACCTAACTCAATGGGCACACGATATATAGTTGAAAATCATATTTGGATACATTTCCAATGGTATATTTCACTCCTCTATCTCCATAGGAATGATGAGATATGAAATATTTTTTTCAGATCGACCCAAATATAAAGTACAGGTCGACCCAACCAATTTTACAAGTCAGATCCGTACATGAAAGTATAAACTCCATAAATTAAGGATATATGATTGCTGTTGGGAAAAAATACTAAGAGGGGGGGGGGGGGGGTGAATCAGTATTTAGGACTTAATCAAAAACTTTTTACTTTTCCATTCACTAAAACCCATACGCTACTTTGCTGAAGCTAACTAGCATATACACGCGGATATCCTTCATAAAACTCGCGTATACACAGAGATCTTGTTATGCCATTAATTCTTCACTTATATCATTCCATCATTCATTCATTAGATGTTCAATAAGCGTAAACATGTGCGGTAAGAACGGAATAAATCATCACACATAAGCAACACACATGAAAACCAAGATTTTAGGTGGAAACCCAAGTCGGGAGAAAACCCGTTGCGGGTGTCTCAGCCTTCCAATATTTTATTATGGAGAAAACATCTTACAACATATGTCTTTGGCGCGGCCTCACACGGCACGCGAGGCACCCACTGCGCTCGTTTTACGACCTCTCTGAGCGCGGTGACCCCCTGCTCTCATTTACCAGCCTCTCTGAGAAGGGAGCTACGACCCCGATCTCATTTCGGCCTCACCTGGAAGGGAGCTACAACCCACGGCCCGAAGGCTACAACCCTCGGCACCACCATGGACCACGTTTCATCAATTTTCTGCTTTGGATCCAAAAGCTTCCTTTAGAACACAACTTACCGGAGCCACTTTTCATCATATTTCGGACTGGACCCACTCCATACATTTTGAGCTCAATCGGACATCATCAACGGATAGCGGTAACACGGCGGAACGGATGGGACATTTGATACTTCATACTTGACCAAACCCTAATCTTCATACGGCGCTTTCCTTTCAACGATCCTACAGTAACCATCGCGCCTTCATTCGCACAAACTGCGTATGCTTAGTACATATTACGAGCTAATTTCTGCCCATCGCGCTTTCTCTTCAGCAAAACGCGTGTATATACGCGCTTACTGCGGCGAACTAGCGTATAGTTCTTCGGACATTTAGGTCATTGCAATTCTTGAACGGATACATCACCGGATTTTGCCTTTACTTCGGACGGATGTTCGCCTCATCTCGGATCTAATCATTCCATAGCAGATCTAGCGAATCTGAAATACATTCCGGATCTAGATTCCCTTCTTCATCATTTCTTCATTGGTGCATCATACATTCAAATCTTTCATTCACGTATAACCCTTTCCATTCGGATAGCAACCCAGGAAAGTATTCATTCAAGCTCGGACTTCTTGCACACCTTTGCATAATGAATTTCTTCTCCTTATATAGGTTTACCCTTTATCAATACCATGAGCCAAAACCACATTACTTTTGATGGTATTCTGAATGAGTCACATAGATGAATCATTACTCGATACAATGGGTCAATACCATGGTGGTTACCCACGGTTTTACATATTTAGAGCCTTTTCCCTCGCGACTTGTGAGTTATTTCCAGTATTATACACGCATCTGAACAAATCCGCGTGTATAGAGCATATCTTTCATCATGTTATAGCATCTGTAGGCATTCCTTCCATCATTACCTTCTATAAGGATCAGTTCACATCAATAACAAAGTTTCCATCAAGACCCTTATTCCATCAAGAGGACAACTTCATGAGTAGGTTGCCATCATCTTCATCAAGTGGGTTGCCATGGACAACACATTGTATCATATTGTAACAATCTCCCCCTTTGGACTTGATGGCAACTCCTGATGGTGTTTGATCATCCTGCCAGTTAGAGACATTAAGAATACAATGACACCATGTCACTCTTGACATCAAACATAATGTCACTCTCCTTTGACAGCATCAGAGGCAAAGGGCGGACCAAACCAACACGAGGTTTTTTTCTCCTCTTGTAGAAGACGTTATATGGATACGATGTATATGAGTAACCATGCTCCCAGGGTTCATGCGAACCTGAAACATCTTTTTTCAATAAGGTACATGACTCTATGACCTTCCTATCACACGATGACTCATACTTGTCAAAGAGTCCGTCTGATGGATTTACATAGCAGTTCAAATACCCAGCAAGTGGGTTTACATGTCGCTCAACTACCCAACCGAGTGGGTTTACAAATTTGACTCGGTTGACTAAGTGGGTTTACGGAAATTTGACAAAGTCCTTACATGACTAAATATTACAATTTTACATCATGAGTCTCCAACAAGACCTTTTTATCCAATTACAAGTATAACTTTTTATGACTAATACCGAAGAACCTCCAGAGGATGTTATTTCGAATCATCATAGTATTGCTGTTGCATTCTAATCGGCAAGTGGTCGCCACACCGAATGTGCATCCAAACATCCTTTCCATATGTCGAGAGCTCCTCCTTAGCTTGTGCAATCTGAATACTTTTAATAAGTCACTTGACAACAATCTCTGCATGATCTTTGGATCTCACGAATGTAAGACTTCCATCATATCCAAAAGATATTATTCATCAAATAAGCAATCCGGGCTCATCCATAATCACTAGCATAAGAAACCATGTATCATTTCATTAGCATGAGTATAAATAGAATAATGTTAACGGTACAATCATTAGCGATCGGTGATGCTTACAGACCTCTTGCTCCTGATCTTCCGTTTGTCATCCCCAATTCTCTTATCATAAATGCATATGCGGTGTTGTGTCTGCTTTGGAACTTCAGCGTGTATATGCGACTTGTGTTCATCGAACCGCGTATGGAAAGTGAAGCATAGAAAATTTTCACATTCCTTCATCTCCCCCTAAACTTGTACTTCCTGTACCTGTCTTCTTCATATCAGATGCTCTGTTAGAAATACATATAACTAGAAAAATCAAATCAACCATGAGAGTCATCATACATTGCTCCCCCTGTGACGATACATTACTAAATCTCATAATGTATCCCACATCATTTCTGCATTCAATAAGAAAAGTAAACTTCAGAAGCGGATGACTGCAGTAGGGTCAGAATTCCCTACGTTTCTGATTGGTCCTCCTTATTTTTCCAAATTTTCTTGAACTTCCTAACTGTGTGCTGAAAATTGTCCACTTTCTCAAATCTGTTCAACCTGCATTCCTTTTCTACATGTCCATACTTGTTATAAGAATAAAATCTCATGTGTCCAGAGAAATAAGCATAAGAATCATAATGAGTATTTCTAATCTTCCTCTTTTTACAATCAGCTGCTTTATGTCCATACTTGTTACATGAAAAACAATATCCCTTGAAGAAACCAGAGTACCTTTCTATGTAGGAACTATTTGTTTGAGGCTGAAATGATCTGCTCCTAAAATTTGCTGCAGCATGCCCATAATTATGACATTTAAAGCATTCAAAATTATTGAATGATTTCCTTTGAGATTTCATCATTGTTGGTTGACTTTTTGTTTCTTTCAACACTTCGGGTTTTGCATTGACATCCTCTGAATCTTTAGCACTTCCTTGTGAACTAGATTCTCCTTTAACAGTTTCATGAAAACCAAGACCAAGTTTGATAGCAGGAGACCTTTGATTACTCAGAATATTGTCCAAAATGCTAATTTTCTCTTGAAACCTCAAAAAGTTTGGCCTTTTCTTCTACTTTACCTTTGAGAATGTTTACCTCAGCCTCGAAGCTTGACATTGCTTTGTCATGCTTTCTTCTTTCCTTCTTCCATCTTCTACTTGATCCTTCATATTTAGAATCTCTTCTTTCAACCATTTTTCGATTTCTTCACATGTTTGTTGCAGCTCTTCATTCTTCTTATTTGATTTTTCCAGATCTTCTTTGAGAGAGATGATTTCTGCTTCAAGTCCTTCCTTTTCAAATGACAGAGGTTCTTCATTCTTCTTATTTGATGCTTCGAGATTTACTTTCAGAGATATGTTTTTTGCTTCAAGTTATGCATTCTTCTTATTTGATTTATCCAGGTCTTCTTTGAGGGAGATGATTTCAGCTTCAAGGCTTTCACTTCGATTGGTTACTTCATCTTGGAGTCTTTGATGTATTTCTATCTGTCCTTTCATTGTTTCTATCTGTCCATTCATTTTAGAGATCATCTCACTGTAGGTAGATTCCTTCTCATTAAATAATCTTTGTTGAGATTCTTCTAAGTCCACAACATTACTTTCACTATATACACCATTGTTTGCACAAAGACGATTAAGAGGACCCCAATCACTATCTAATTCATCTTCATCAATTTCTGCTATCCATGTTTTCTGAGATATCTCCTTTCTTCGAGTAGCCTTCTTCTTTTGATTCTTTTCCATGAGCACTTTCAGATCTTGGTTAGAATCTTCTTCATCTTCACTGGACACTTCATCATCATCTTCATTTGCATAATAACTCTTCCTCTTTTCAATTTGTTTCCCTTTACCATGTTTTTCTCTATAAGGACATTTAGCAGCATAATGGCCAACTCTCCCACAATCAAATCATTTGAAGGGAAGTTTACCTTTGAATCTTCCAGTACCTAGTTGGAGTTTTCTCACAAGACAACTTTCTTCTTCTTCGGATATATAGCTGGATTCTTTCGCAACTTTTTTCTTACTCACTTTCGGACGTCTAAAAACGGCTTCTCTTACTTGAGAAGGGCCTCCTTGTCTCATTTCAAAAGCAGTCAGAGTACCATGTAATTGAACAATAGTAAGCGATTGAAGATCTTGCCTTTCTTCAATAGCTGAAACTTTAGAGTCAAATTTTGAAGTCAAAGATCTTAAGACCTTTTCTACCAGAGTAGTATCAGCCATGGTTTCACCCAAATTTCTCATCCGATTTACAATATCATCTCGACGAAGAAAGAAACTGGCAACACTTTCATCACTATGCATCTTTAAGTTACCCATATTCAATTCTAAGAGTTTGGAGTTTTACTTTTTTGTATCTCCTTCATAACTCAGAATGATTTTGTCCCATATTTCTTTTGCTGAATGTAGCTGCATCACTTTAGCAAATTCTAATTCAGACATGCTTCCTAACAAGAAATTCACTGCTTTGGCATTGATTTCATACTTCTTCCTTTCTGTTGCATCGGTAGGAATACTTGCTGGGTATTGATAACCTTCTTCCACGATTGCCCATACATCTGCACCAAGACTTTGCAGATAGGATTTTGTTCGTACCTTCCAAAATATCAGATTGCTTCCATTGAATAGAGGCGGCTTTATAGACATTACTCCTTCTTGACTTCCCATTGCGACGGATCTCCTTCAAGCGATCAAGCTTTTGCAGAAGGACCTCCTCTAATACCAATTGTTGGGAAAAATAATGAGAGGGGGGGGGGGGGTGAATCAGTATTTAGGACTTTATTCAAACTTTTTACTTTTTCACTCTCTAAAACCCATACGCTACTTTTATGAATCCAACTAGCGTATACACACGGATATCCTTCATAGAACTCGTGTATACACCGAGATCTAATTATACCATTAATTCTTCACTTATATCATCCATCATTCATTCATTAGATGTTCTATAAATAGTAAACATGTGCAGTAAGAACAGAATAAACCATCACACATAAGCATCACATGAACACCAGGATTTTAGGTGGAAACCCAAGTCGGGAGAAAACCACCGCTGTCGTTGTCTCAGCCTTCAATATTTTATTATAGAGAAAACATCTTACAACCATGTACTGGCGCAGACTTAGCCGCACGCAGCACCCACCTCGCACTCGTTTACCAGCCTCTCCCCGAAGGGAGCTCCAACCCCCGACTCGTTTACCAGCCTCTCCTTGAAGGGAGCTACGACCCCCTGATCTCGTTTACCAGCCTCACCTGGAAGGGAGCTACAACCCCCTGACTGAAGGCTACAACCCTCAGCACCTCTATGGACCACGTTTCATAAATTTTCACACTGGATCCAAAGCTTCCACTAGGACACCACTTGCAGGCCACGTTTCATCATATTTTCAGACTGGACCCTTTCCATACTTTTAAGCTCAAACATACATCACCAACATATACTTATCAATTCAGATTACCCAGACAGATAGCAGTAACACACCAGAACAGATCAGACATTTCATACTCATACTTCAGCAAACCCTAGTTTTTCATACGTTCTTTCCTTTCACTCATACCGCGTATATACGCTCCTTCCACCATACAAACCCGTGTATACTTCTGTACATATTACAGAGCTAATTTCACTGCGCATACGCGCTTTCTCTTCAGCGAAGCCGCGTATATACGCGCTTCCTCTTCGGCGAACTAGCGTATGGTTATTCAGACATTTAGGTCATTGCAATTCTTCAGAACAGATACATCACACATATTTTACCCTTTACTTCAGACAGATGTTCGCCTCATCTCAGATCTAATCTTTCCATAAACAGATCTAGCAAGTACAAATACATTTCAGATCTAGATACCTTTCTTCGTCATTTTCTTCATTGGTGCATCATGAATTCAGATCTATCATTCAACTGTAACCCTTTCCATTCAGATATACTTCAGAGAGAAGTATTCATTCAAGCTCAGACATCTTGCACCCACACTCATGATTTGCACAATGAATTTCTTCTCCTTATATAGGTTTACCCTTTTTCAATACCATGAGCCAAAACCACATTACTTCCGATGGTATTCCCGGACGGGGTCATTTAGACGAATCATTACCCAATACAATGGGTCAATACCATGGTGGTTACCCCTGGTTTTGCACTTTATGAGCGCTTTTGCCCATACGCGACTTGGAACGTTCTTTCCCGCGTGCATACGCGACTTCTACTAGGAAAATCCACGTATGCCTTAAGACATACTCTTTTCATCATAGATCTATCACATGCTGATTTCCTTTCTTCATTGCCTTCTGTACTCACCGTAGATACATCAGATTTACTTCATCAAGAACATATTCTATCAAGCACAACTTCATCAAGTAAGTTTCCATCATCTTCATCAGGTAGGTTGCCATTCAAGAACAACTCTCTACATCATATTGTCAACAAGCATCATATCACATCAGATTTACATCATTTACCAAGTCCATCAAGTCAAGAATAACTTCATCAGGTGTATTGCCATCAAGGACAACACATGCCAACAATCTCATGTCTTCATCTTCATTCAGTGGGTTTCCATCAAGGACAACATTCTGCATCATATTTCCAACACAACGACATTGTGTGTAGTCTGTCCTAGACAAATACCTTGTAGTTCTATCAATTCAGCAGCAGGATCATATATTACCCAGGTTGGTGAAGACAAATTCCTGGTATTGCGGGATCCACCATCCGCGAAACCAACATAAGGGTTAATAGACATCTGCACAAATAAGAAAGACCCAATAAGCAGGAAAATGCTCGCAAAAGCACACCAAATCAAAAACATGTACACAAACCATGCATGAATGACTCATGCATAATATTTTTTGAGATACAACTAACTTATGGGTTGTTCTAGAGGATGACCTTCATAATCAATGATTTCATAGGCCCCATTCTGTAACACAAATTTAATAATGTAAGGCCCATGCCACATGGGTTGAAATTTTCCTGCCCCCAAACTTATCATGAGCTTGGTTATATAGGAGGATGAGATCTCCTTCAACGAAAGAACGAGGGGAAACTGATTGGTCAAAATGCACTTTGACTCACTTTTTTTGTGCTTCAATAACCAGAGCAGCAAAGCGAAGAGTTTCATCCAACCTTTCAAACAAAGGATACACTTTTATTCTAGCAAATTTTTCGGCAATAATTCAACAACCAGCTTGAGCGAAGGTATTTCACACTCAATTTTCAGAGTAGCTTCTAGACCATAAACCAACTAAAATGGGGTGAATCCGGTTTCACTCTTAACTGAGGTTCAGTATGCCCAAAGAGCTGAAAATAACATGAGATGCCAATTGTATTTATGGATCCCAATCATATGCTGAAGCATGGTAACAACGACCTTGTTCATGGCTTCAACCTGGCCATTGGCCTGAGGATAGTACGACGTTGAGCTGTCGTCATGCAGACCCAACTTAGAAGTCAACTTCACCACCATGTAATGCCGAAATTGGGAGCCATGATCTGTAATGATGGCTTGAGGGACACCGAACCTAGCAGTGATGTGATTTAATATGAATTTAGCAGTTGTCTTACCGTCAGCGGCAAGTGTAGGCATTGCTTCGGCCCATTTGGTGAAGTAGTCCACGACTACGATCATATCAACATGCCCCCCGACCGAGTGAGGGTTACATGTCATAAAATCGATGCCCCACTTCACAAAGGAACCAATGGTAATGACAGGATGAAGAGGTACAGGAAGTGCATGCATCTTGCATTGATAAATCTTGCAATCATGACATTTATGAACTGCGACAATGCAGTCTTTGAAGATAGAAGGCTATAAATAACCAGCATGAAGAATCTTCTGTGCAGTGGCATAACCAGTCATGTGACCACCATAGGTGCCACTGTGACAATAATTTAATAATTTATCATCTTCCTCAAGATTCAAACATCGACGGAGAATGGAATCCAATCCGACACGATAGAGTGTATCCCTGACTATACGATAACGTTGCAACTGATGACAGATGCATCAGCGGGCATCCTTCGTCAACTAAGATTGGAAAGTAGAAGTCTGGAGATAAATGATGATATCACCGTACCAAAGATCGACGGTGTTAATCAAGAAAAGTGTATCGTCTGGAATATATTCCTCAGAATGAGATGGAGGAGCTTCTAAAGGTAGGGAACAAATCAAATCAGCAAAGACTAATGATTTCTTTGACTTGGCAGCAATAAATTCCAAAGTTAACTCTTGGAGGATGGCAATCCACTTCGAGTATTTGCCCCCAATCAATTGTCGAGACAATATATAGGTCATGGGATTGTAATAAAAAATCGTAGTCACCATACGCAAAATAATATAATGACGAAAACGTTGAACTTCTTGAATCACAGCTAATGCTAACTTATTTACATGTGCATAGTGTGTCTCAAGATCGAGAAGGTTATGATACAAGTAATAGATAACATGCTCATTACCATCATCATCGTCTTGTACCAGAACCATGACAATCGTGCTGAAAGAGGCGGCTAAATAAAGGGAAAAATCACGATGATAGTTAGGAGGATGCAATAGAGGAGCATTGACAAGTAAGGTCTTCAGGGCCTGAAAGACTTTTGACCAATCTCATCCCAACAAAATGGGATGCCCTGCTTTAATAATCATGTGTATCCTCTAGCCACTTCTACATAGTTAGGTATAAAACGATGTAGAAAATTAGCCTTACCTTGCAAACTCTACAACTGATATAATGAGAAGGGAGAGGGGAGATTGATAATAGCCTCAACCTTGAGTGCATCTAGGTGAATTCCATCTTTGGATATGATAAACCCTAAGATTATACAGGAATCAATGCAGAAGACGCACTTGTGCAAATTAAGCCAAATATTGTAACGTCAAAAACGAAGAATAATCTGACGAAGATGGTCAGGATGGTCCCTACACTTATCCGAATGAGAGGGAAGGTCAGCCAGATAAGTTTGAATGATGTGACGAATATCGTGAAAATCATATGACATCGCTCGCTGAAATGTAGCCCCAACATTATTTAAGCCAAAAGGGAGCTTCTTATAGGCGAAAGTACCCCAAGGATAGATAAAGGAAGTCTTATGTTGATCAGTCGGGAGAATTTTAATCAAATTGTAACTAGAAATACCATCCATGAGGGAAAAAATATCACTCCCGGTACAGTCATCAATGATTCGATCTATAAAGGGAGTAGGATAATTATCCTTGGGACAAGCTCGATTAATATAACAATAATCAATGAAGACGTGAATAGTTCCCTGTTTCTTATCTGTAGGAACAATATTAGAGACCCATTCTATCAAAGGAATTAGATAAATGAAACCAGCTTTGAGAATTTTTTCAACTTCATCGTTCATGGCAGCAACTTTTCTAGGGTGCACCAGACGAAGACGTTGGCAAACAGGCTTCGAACCAGGGTAAGTAGGTATTTCATGCACCACTATACTAGGGTCAATGCCAGACATTTATTCATAGCACCATGCAAAGACATCACGAAACTCACGAAAAAGGCTAGTATAATATTGTACTTCTTCAGAAAAACAAGTGACCCCGATATGGATGTTCTCGACAATTTCCGATTTAACGGAGACGTCAATAGAAATCATCTGTGTAATATTAATCAAGTTACCTTCTGTAAAGACGTCATGTGTCAGAACATGCATTTGAAGTGGAGGAGAAGGAACCTGAGATGCAAAACGCTCAGGACATGTAGACATGGCCCCAAGGCCAGGCATGAACGAGGAACAATGATGACCATCGTCCCACAGCAGATCCTCGAGAGACATGGTTTCCACAATGGCTTCATCAGAGGGAAACACTTCTTTCAAAGGATCAGGTGAATCCAAATCGCCAAGCGAGGGGGATTGAGAATAAATTTCAAGAGACATGCTCAAAGGATCACAACTAGGGGACGAAGCTTCTGAAGCCGCGATGAGTTCACAATAATAAATCTCATTCAGACTCAAAGGCATATAATCTCTGAAGGAATCGATCTATTCAGGCACACGAATAATCCATGGGTCATCGAACCAAGAGATCATATGGATCTTAATAGTATTTGGTGGAGGAAGCGGAAAAATACCCATGAGGGTAGGATCTTTAAAAAGACTCGGCCCTACGCTCTCGTGAGGTGTAGGAACCTGATCCACATATGGAACATTGTTCTCGGAAGAAGAGGTGAAGAAATATAATTGATCAACAGTAACAATATTTCCTTTGTGTTTAAATTTCAGAACACGAAAGAGAGTGGACAAAACAAATAGCATGGCGTGAGTCCAACTGCGATCAAGGAGAAGATTATAATTGAGTTTAGCATCAACGAATTCTACCTTGACATTTACTGTCTTCCATTTTAGAGTAATCAGTAAACTAGCGAGAACACCCAAAGGTTTTGATTCTCTTCCATCAAATGCTTCAAGGGCATTTGGTGATGAATTCAGGGCTGGAGAAAAAATAGCTTTCCAGAACGAAGATGACATGACACAGGTTGATGCACCTTTTTCCACAACTGCTTGATGGATGTTGAGACCATTAATAAAAACTTGAATAATGAGCTCAATCTGATGTGGAAGTCATGGAACAAAATTCTCTAAATTGAAAGCAAGAAGGCTAGTATCGGCAGGATCAATCCCGCCGATCGTAGATAAAAAATCTCTTCACTGAGATGGAAAAATCTAAAGTACTTCTAACACGGACATCACGGATGGCGCCTGGGCCAAATCCTCAACAATATTGTAATGGTGAGCAGCACGGGTGTTGGGACTATAAGAAGACTTGCGAAGTACACCTTTGGATGGTGGTCGTACAATGGATTCAACATTAGGCATTTCAATTTCAAGAGGGCCAGTAACAGGTGGAGGAGGAGGACCATCAACATTCTCCTTCTCCATGGCATGACGTGATCCAGTATAAAAATGGTTGTAGAACCATTCATCATGAACACCTGAGAGCCAAACGGGGCAGAAGACTGAGGTTTCTCTACCATCTGGGTTTGATGAGATGGGAAGGGTTCTTTAAGAATGCTTGGAGTTCCCTAGGTGCCTTTGAGCAATCGTCTCACTTTGGATCGTCTAGGACAATATTTAGTGAAGTGCTCATCATCACAAATCAAATTAGGGTACTTCGGTTTGTGTTGAGAACCATCTCCAGAATGAGGTTTCTGAGAATCCTGTTTCGGGGTATCGGCTTTGGCCTTACCTTTACCCTTCTTTTTACCTTTAGAAGCATTATTCGTAGGATTGGCCTGAACAGAATTAACTTCTGCGGGTTTGCCAGAATTAGAAGTGGAGTGAGGAGCAACATTATTAGAAGAAGCAGACTTGGAATTCCCAGAGTTTGAAGAAGAAGACTTATGAGAAGTGTGAGACACGGAACCAATAATACCATCGACGAATGGAGTCACTGGTGGTTTACAAGTTCCAAGTTGGGGAGCATCAGGCAAGATATGATATAATGCGCGAGACTGAGAGTACACAAGATCAAGGTACTAGGCATAAGAAATGGCTTGTTCCTCAGTCACACATACCCCCATATTTATGTCTTTTTCAATCTAATTGACAAAGGAGGTGGTGAACAATGAGTCAGACACAGATCAGGTATTTCAAACTTGATCATGCTACGACGATATCGCCACTCATGAATATGATATGGGATATGATTAGCTCGGTCCTATTTCAATGAAGTGAGGAGGTGCATCCTAGTCTCATAGTAGACTGGTAACTGAAAATGCGTAAGGAATGCCATGAATAAACAATTGAAATCTTGGAAGACGCCATGGGATAGCTCAATGTCCCACTTTGCAATGGCATCGATAACATTTCGCTGGAAAAGATAGAGTCGAATAAAATCATCAATATAAAAGTTAGAGGAACACCACAAATGGTAATTCATAACATGCATTTGGGGTTGTTCACCAGACTTGCCCTTGAATTTAGGACAATCACTAGGAATCTTGGTCGGAACTGGAGGCCAATATTGGTTATGAAGAATAGGGTCATTCGTTAACTTTGACACATCAAGTAATTCCAACATAGCAAGAAATGGTAATTGAGTGTTGAAGGTAATCGAAGGTCTTTTATAAGGACCATTTTTACATTCCACCCAATCCGAGGGGGATTCTATCCCCATGCATCCTGTCCCAGAGGATTTCGACCATAGGGGTTAGAAGTAGGATAACTTTTTTTATACTGAGTTTGAGGACCGGGATACTGAGTCGGAGTAGACCATTGAGGTCCTTGTTGAGCAGCGTATGGAGTCTACTGTGGAATGTAAGAATGGATTTGAGGTTGATGATATACAAGTTGATTTTGAGGGTAAGAAACCTAAGGCACACTATATACTGGTTGATATGAACCTTGAGGGTAATAAGCACCTTGTGGTTGAGCAGGAAAACCTGGCTAAGAAGGTTGAGCGGGCTTCTAAGTAGGTAAACCTGGCTAACTATAAGAAGGTAGAACTGGCTATTGAAATGATGGAACCGACTGAGGAGCAGGTTGAATCGGTTGCTGAGTTGGTTGACCCGAGTATTGACGGGCACCAAGATGTCCTTGTGGGAAAGTTTGGCCCGATGGTTGCGATGGACTAGGTTGTCCCTAATAACCAGGTTGACCCAGAGGAGGAGCGTAGTTTTGTCCTTGTGGCACAGCGTTTTGGCTAGACGAAATGTATGGTGGCGGTGGTGGTGCCAAAGGTTTTCCCTGTAGTGGATAGTTTTGCCCCCAAGGAGCATAATATGGTCCTAGTTGGTTCTGATGCTGACCAGATAGACTGGAGGGTTGACCATGTTGGACCAAAGGTTAACCTTGTGAAGGTTGGCCTTGTGGACCGTATGGTTTTCCATGTGGACCAAAGGCGGGGCCCTACTAAGCTAAAGGCTGTCCTTGTGAGGGTTGTCCTTTCAAGCCAGAGTGTTGCATAGGTAAGGTGGGTCCAATATGAAGAATGGTCTAATAAGTATCATAAACAACTCTATGAGGATAAATATGAGGAAATTAAACAAGATTACCATACACATCATAATGATGCGAGAACGAATAAATAGGATTACCAACAGCATCATAGTGATGGAATCGACGATTACCAGGAGCTTGGAGTTGCTCAGAACCGTAAGAGCTTTTCTACTGAACAACCAACATATACTCTTCAAAATTAAGGCTGTTAGGAATCACAAGAGTAGTAGAAACATTACTGGAAGTAGGTGGGGCCTCCGTGGTGCTAGATTGTGATCTATTAGGACCGAGATTTACAGGCCATGTTGGATTGAGAAAAATAGACCTGCGAGTGTGAAAATATCCTCACAACTGAGTGATAATAACTGGTGTGGATGAAGCCACATAGATAGTCAGTTGGACTAGAATAGATGTAACAGTAACCGACGAACCAGGTGTCGAAGGTGATAGCCCTAACAAAGGTAGGATTGAACTCTGAGGAGGAGTTAATGTATTGGATTGCACTATGGAAGCAACACCAAAAACAATATAACTCAAGGAGCTATATCCAGGCATAAGTGACACCGATGGTAGAGAAGATTGACTAGAAACATGAGGGGCATATTTCAGAAAAAGCTGATATTCTCCTGTAGAAACAAACATTCTTTCACTACCAATAGGACTGGATGAATCCATGTCTGACTCCACCGTAATATCTTCGAAAATTCTACGGGGACTAGGAGGCACAACAACAACAAAAAATGGTGAGCCCAATGTAAGAGGAGGAAAATATCTTTATTCCCCAAAACCAGACCAAGCACCAGAGGGAGGCCAATTGAATTCAACTGGATTTTTAGGAAGAGATCGAGTAGCAAGAGGCAAGACAGAAGAGAAGATAGGTTGTGAAAATTTGGTAGACCTAGTGGACTGAGGGGTTTCAAAAGAAATGTCCAAAAATGAACTACCACTAGGAGGCAATGAGGATGAAAAAATTGGTGGTTCCTCCACTGTGACTGTATATCAAAACAGAAAGGAAAAAATATAACCAATCAAAGGCTCCAAGATCAAAAACTAACGAAAAAACAACAGGCCAAGTAATAAAACTTTTAATGGGCGTGTGATCGTAGGTGATTAATTTTATGACACTGAAACCAGATTTTTCTATTTCATACTTTAAGAGTGAAGAAATAGACAAAAGATGACTCTATTCACTTTCAATTTTAAACAAGCGTGAAAGAACAAGTGCTCAACGATCTCTTCTCTTTTTAAAGAGTCATGAAAAGATCAAAATGACTACTTTGGTACTCTAAGCAAGAGGATCTACCAGGTTTCCGTGAACTTCCATATACACCTTGGTGATCAAATGATAAAGGAATGACCGAGGACTTAACGTACGTGCAGGTAGTCTCCCTGAATGTTGTGTTCAGTGTATCACGGTTACAAGGTGGCAGACTCGACTTCCTATGGATAATAGTATTGCAACCTAGAGGGGTGTCCCTTTATATACTCGATGGTACCGGGAGCACAAGTCCGTACAAGAGCTATCTAAATCCAGATGGTGAATGAAAACTACTAGTTTTTAAGACATTGGAACACATCTCTAGCCTGCACCACTAAAAAAAATTTGTTAGGTTTCAATGCTTCCTTATGCTAATTGAATGAATTTTAAAGTTGATCTTGGATTATGTTTTAGTTTTAAACCCTTATCAAATTTGGATCTCAAATTCCCTAAATCAAAACTATATGCAAATGAAAATCATTTTCGACTTAATGAATGCTAGTTACGAGAATGATAGATATATTTCAAACAATAGCAAACAATTAAAGTATGCGAAGAAATCCATTGATGCAACTAAACACAATCAAATGAAAATGAAACTCTTTCCTAGACTATCAAATGCTAGTTATGCAAAAGAATATTTCACTTTCAATGCAAAGAAAGAATGAAAAATATGTTTTTTTTTTTTTTTTTTTCAATGAAAAGAAGTACATGATGCACTAGTTGCATGAAAAATGAAAACAAACACTAGCATGATTATTGTGTAAGAATTGAAATTGAATGACTCAATCAAACACAAAGAAAACACAAGAAAGAACTCTAACTAATGCTGCAATCTTCCAAACCAAAAGAAAGTTTTGAAAACAACCCAAAAAAAAACAATGTAATCTATGCTTGGAGCAACAAGGAGAAGAATCAATCGAAAAACAAAATGATCATTCAATCAAATCAATCACTCAAAAGGATAAAAAAAAACTTAGTGCAATCGACCCATGAATTAGACTTGCAATAATCAAAACGACTTGATTTCCAAACATAAGGCTCACTGAACCAAGAAACGTAGAAAACCTAAGGCCTCAATTTACACTGATAATAAGATGGAAAAAATACTGAGAAAAACAAGTTGACAACAGTCAAAATAGTCCCAAAGGCATAATTACACATAAAAAATAACTCAGAAGCAAGCACAATTGAACAAAAGACACATTAAGGAGGTCAAACCAAATCCTAGAGGATTCGGTGTGACTCTAAGGCTATAATCCACACCAAACAGGGGTTGCCGTGACTACAACAAAAGAAACCTATGCCAATTGGTGTGACTGTTCAGACAAAAAGCGTGCCAAGCCAGATAACTATGGGAAAAAGGGGAAAAACAAAAATTCAATGAGAAGAGGTATATATTGACACTCTGGAGCTCAACAGAGGATATAAACCAAGCAGGAAAACCAAAAAAAGACAGATAAGCAAATCAATTATTGACAGTGACCCAACAAGATGAAACCACAAAGTCACACTGTTACACAACGGAGTCGCCAATTTGTTAAGCAGGTAAATCCTCTCTGTGGACAGACATGATCCCTCTAGCCCTAGAGTGGGTCTAGAAACAAAGAGACATGCTAGAGTGTTGATTCCTAATTACTGAATGAAAGAGGACAGGGTAGATCGACCTACCTGGAGTCCAATGCTATCGTTGTGGCTGTAGTGGTGGTGGCCTCTCGCACCTGCCTTGGCAAGTCATAATCCTTCCGCATTCATACTCAGATACCTACACATAGAACAACATATAAGAACATCATACGACATAATAATTTCACTCATAACTACTAGCCAGTCAAAGAGGGCTAAGCATATTGCATTAAACATATAACATAATACAAAATGGGAATCAAACAATATTCATGTTTATGAATTGATAGAAGGAAGAGTCACAACCAATGCTTTGACGCCGCAGTCTTCTCTAGCGAGGTTCAGCCGAAGCATGTCTTACATGCTTGTCAGGGTATTCGGACGGGATGAAGGCATGTACTCAAGCTCCCTCAACGTTATTCCCTCTTATTATATCTCTTCAATAGTTCAGCTATAGTATGTTCAATTATCCAAGTTAAGTTAGCTTATGCAAAGAGAGATAGCTTCTTTTTATAGAGGAAAAGGAGGAGGTTAGGATCCCTACAAAGGTGGGAGGGAGGCCTATCCTTTAGGGAGTTCCCATAAGAGGTGGAAACCATAAAATAAATGAGGGAGTCCGTGGTTTATTCAGTTCAACCAGTTCTAATGACTCATCCTCAGAGTTGTTGGAGTGGAGTCTCCACCTCTGTTTTTAAAAAACATTCCATAAATATCTCAGCACGGGTGTCTAACTGAGACAGAGCTCCAACTGGCGCGGGGCCCAGTGCTAATTTTCCTCATTGGCACAAGGGCATAACTGACTACTTACGCTAAGGCAAAACAAGGGTTTTTGAGTCTCTACTCAAGCAAATTTCAACAGAAAGAATATTAATCTCATGTAAAGGGATACAATGGTGGTCTTTCCAAGGCATGACACTCCTTATTGATCAAGGAAATGACCCTCCAATGGGCGAGATGGGGATTGTAGGGATTGTGACAAAATGTTGTGTAACAACTTCCTTCCCCTTCCTT
The DNA here is from genome assembly GCA_034641835.2 of Pinus albicaulis. Classification (NCBI taxonomy): domain Eukaryota; kingdom Viridiplantae; phylum Streptophyta; class Pinopsida; order Pinales; family Pinaceae; genus Pinus; species Pinus albicaulis. Next base: position 700,888,849 of record CM076571.1, on the reverse strand, counting down.
ATATGCATTGTTAGCATTCTCATCTTGGGCCCCACTCATTAAAGCCATGACTATCATGGAGACTTCCTCTCATTAACACTATGTTGTCTCTCATTGATTATCTACTCCCTCCATACAAGTGATGTTGATTTGGTCAAACATGACTGCATCCACATGCTTCATCCTCTATTCACATATGAGGGTGCTTTATATAGCTACTAAGATGATTATTATTCATATTAACGGTGATATATTGCTACTAAATAGATTTATGGGTCACCCTACCCACTTATTCATCTATCTAAATGAAAAAAACAAAAAATAATATTCCAATTAGTTGCAAGTTAATTTCAGAATATTATAGTTCACCCCTCCCAAATGTTGCTTTTCCTGAGGTAACTGCAAGGATAAAACTTCAAAGCCTTCTCTCCTTAGCATCCTCATATGATAAGCCCCTCCCCTGAACAATATTGTCTCTCATCAATATGTCCCCTAGTTGCTCCTCCCAAGTGTACAAGTTAGCCTTTGGTGGTAAACCCAAATGGCTCTCATCATGAAGAAGTCGGATATCCATTGAGGCAACTATATGTTGTCTAGAGGCCTTCTTGAGGCATGGGATATGAAAATTTTTAGGAACTTCAATCCCCATGAGAAGCTCCAATCCCCAAGCTATCATCCAAACAAAATGGGTCACCCTCCAAAGTGGTAACTCATATAAAAACTCGTCCATATCTTTCTCATGCAATGTAGATGGGATGTATGGCTGAAAATGGCATACCAAATTGTCTATCCCACGTTTTCTATCTCTCAACTTATGATATGTGTAGAGCAATTTTTGATTTTGGGCTACAATAATGTTTCCCTCAAGAGGAAAAAAGGCAACTGGATCCTTAAATACCCACTCTTTGGTTCTCTGAACCTTGCCTGCCCAAACCATCCCACATATAGTGAATAATACCTCATCAAAATATGGAATCCAAATGAGAAAGATATTGAGTGTTATGTGTAATGCTGGATGGTACCAATGGTTTCCCAAGTGGATACAATGCAATTTTTCTACTTTTTTCCTCTTAGCATCATGTGGCAAGTTTTCTCCCAACCATTTGCTAGTTGTGCATGTTTTCTCATCTACTAAAAAGAAGTAAATGACATTGTGTATCAACTGAGAACACCGAGAATAGAAAAATACTTGCCCAAATCCATACAGGAAATGGCTATCTTCCTCACATATGTTAGTCTGAGAAATACCATGAAGCCCAAATAGAAGCTTACCCTCTTGTGGAGAAATGCACTATATATAAATGGTAAGAGAATGCAAATACATTGTTAGATGATCAATAAGTACGAAAACACAACTCTAACCATGTATTGAGAGTAATCTGATAACGAGGTCCATGGATGATCTCTCCATAGTGGTCAGATATGTCTCCATGAGGCCTTGGAAAATGGAAAGGAATGAACCATGTGTTGCATGTAAAGCCTTATTCTTTTGCTTGGAGATCCAAGTCAAGAAGATCATATCTAGGTAACAGATGTCTCCATCCACCACTCCATAACTCTCATCTCCTACTTGCTCATCAAGTGCATCATATGTGAAGTGACCCTTGAAACATTCCATCAATAGATACATACTCCCCAGTGACCACGTTGTTGGCCTTTTTGATAAGGCTCTTGTCATCTCATAACTCCATTCTTTGACATGCCAAATTCCAAAGTCATCCACCATAATGTTGCTACATATGGGAGACTCCTTTCTATGTGGAAGTACCTCTTGATCCTCCAAGGCTAAGGAGTAGCCCCTATGCACCATGATTGTGTCACCCTCTACTCCTGAAACATCATGCAAGGTATGGGAGAAAATCAACCCGTACTCTCCCTAAAGTAACCAGAGCAACAATATCTCTTGTTGCCTCCTCACATCATCATCATACAGACCATGGAGTAAAAACATGATGATTGACATGAAAAATGTCACATCAGCCAAATACAACCAAACTCCTTGCTGCCACATGATGTAAGTGTCCTGCCATGTCCCGACCTATATTACACCCCTTGACATAGGATATGTCACATGATGGAAAAACTCTTTCAAGAGTATTTAGTGCAACCATGCCCCCTACTGCCCCGTGTCATATATATGTAAGTGGCTCATAAACCTCTTTCCCATCAACATCACTCATCCAACCAGTTATGGGTGTCTCTAGTCATGCTCCAAATCGGTATCCACCCAATGGAGAATACCATCCTCCCAAATCTGATCACTATCTTCACACTTCATGAGATGTTGAAGTGCAACCTCCTCTATATCTCTACATAAATACCACTCATCAATGACCAAATTGAACCCATAAGGTTCCAAATATGTTGTAAGAAAAAGCTTCTCTTTGAGCTGTGATGTTCTCATCAAGAAGGATCTATCATAATAATGGGAGTTGTCATCCAATTAAGATTTTTTCCATCAACTGTATGCCTATCCAATGCTACACAAGTATAATGGTCATGAGAATTTCCCAATAATAGTTGGGCCCCCAGCTCATCACTGCTGCTCAATGATAGCATTGTTGATGGTCCATCTATGGTCTCATGATCATGCACAATGTTGAATATACAGTTCTACATTGGATTGATTGGATTATGCTCATCCTATCCTCCAAAACTCTAGAATCCAACCCAAAGTGTTGTGTGAAACTCAACAATGAGAAACCAGGATGGCTATACATCTCATCCTTGAACTAGTCAAGGGTCCTCTGTGTAGTGATAGCCCACTGCTCCAAATCAACAGTGTGATTTCACCCTAGGTCATGCAATTGTCCTAATGGTATGTCCCTACAACTCTTCATATGATATACTAAAATAATAAGAGGTGGAAATTTTCTCATACCTTAGTTAAGCTAATCCTTGGGAACATCTCGTACTACTACAAGGGTTCCTCCTACTGGTGTGACAACTCCTCCAACTACAAGTGATGATGATGGTTAATCCTCTACTGCTGCACTAGCGGTGGTATACGTCTCCTCCTCTTCATACATCTTTTGAATAATGCATGGGACTCTAAAGGTCAAGAGATCAAGATCATCTTGCAAAAATGCAAGTGTTCCTTATCTTGATGCAAGTACTCCTGCATCTAGTAGCGGTGGAAGTTGTTCTTCTTCTGGAATGATATTATTGACATCTTCCCTTGGCTCCTCATTTTCTTTCTCATCTATGTCAGAAAATTTCTTAAAGGAATTACCCATGGTTTCTTCTTATCAAACTTTTTGATCAACATTTGAGTAAAATCTACATAAGAAGTCATTATTGCATGTCTCAAATGGTTGAACCACCAAATATTTGCTTCACCCTCAAGATGAAGTGCTACAATCTGAACAACTTCTCTTTCTACAACTGGATGTAGTAGGAAGAATTCATATAAATTCCTTCTCCAAGCCCTTGCTGTGTATATGGATGACCCATCAAATGTAGACAATAGGAATCTGTTGTGTCTCTTTGTTTTACTATTTCTGCAAGGTCTCCTCTCTATTTTGATTTGAATGAATTGTTGGAGAGTTAGATTCTCCTTGAAAGCCCTTGAATGAGATTTATACTCTGCAAGATACTCACTTAGAATCTCATGATATAAGCTTTATCCATCTCCATACCTTTCACCTTCCTCTTCAAAGAAAGTGGACATAGTAGATTTCTTTGGAGCTCTATTCCATATTGGTTTCTTTTGTTGTTGATAGGAAGTGCATGGACCTTCCTCATCTTGAAACCCTCTTGAGGTCTCATTACATCTCTCCATTATCATTTTCTTGACCTCCTTGGAGAGGCCCTTCATAGATCTAAAAATATATGAGGAAAAACTCATTCCTTCCATCATTGTTGATCTCTTATTCTTTTTTTTCTTCTTATTCTTACCATTCTGATGACATAATGGCTAAAATACAGAGGCTGAGCCAGGATTCTGCTCTGATACCACTGTAATATCCCAAAATAGGAAAAGCAACAATATTGAACACCAAAATGGAAAAATACCAGTGAATATCAATACACCAATATATGAGAAAAATGTAGAGCCATCTTATTAAATGTAGCAGCAATATTGGGCATAAAATATTGAGGATCAAGTCACTCAAGCAATATAACACAATCCTCCAATAAGAAAATATGCCAATACATGAAACATAGCTGCTATACAAATGCAGGTGAATCAATGCAATGTAGTCCCAGTGAGTTAAACTATTTTTGGGAAATATGCTAACATTAGTGTCCTGATATATGGCTAAAAGAATTCTTGGGACATAGATCTAGGCTCCCAAGCACATTTCCAAGACAACCTAGAAAGGGTTTCTAAAAATACGAAAAAGTACAAAATGCAGTAATGCATTCCTAGGGCTAAATAGCAGTTGCAACTAAATAAATAGAAGGAGGTGGCTAAAACTGATATATAAATATATATAACTCCTCCAATATATCATCCAAGTGAAAGGTTGATCCCCTCACAAAAAGTCTAACCCTCCAAAAGTAGCACTGAATCCTCCTCTGCTAATTCTCTCTGAAATAACATAGTCCTTGAGGGAAGTTGCGCTATAGGAGGTGGAAATAACTGGGCCTAATGTGAAATGATGAAATATTCTCCATGGAATTATTTTTTGGCCTCCCAATGGAAAGGCTACCTCTCCAATGAAAAAAAAACGCATAAAATAGCCCTATGAATCCTCCAATGCTTCTACCCTGCAACACCACACAATTCTGGAAGAAACTACTTTGTAGAAAAAGATTAAAGATTGTCCTAACTGCAAAAATGTGGATATGAAGCTGAAAAACCTCTCCTCAATGGGAACTCAAAGTCCCCCGGGGATGAGGGTGGGATTCCCACTCGAGAACAATCGTGTGCTAAATAGCACAGAAGACTCTGCTAAACAGCTGAAGAGTGCAAGAAGTCATAACAGACCAAAAATATATCAATAACCAATGTTCCTTCTATGGCTTCCTTCCCCTTCCTTATATGCATTGTGAGCCTTCTCGCCTTTGCCCCCACCCATTAAAGCCACTACTATCATGGATAATTCCTCCCATTAACACTGCTTTGTCTCTCATTGATTATCCACTCCCTCCATATGAGCTTCGTTGATTTGTTCAAACTTGACCCCATCCACATGCTTCATTCTCTATTCACACATGAGGGTGCTTTATCCAGCTACTAATATGATTCTTATTCATATCAAGGGTTCTTTATTCCCACTAAATAAATTTATGTTTCTCCCTATCCACTTATTCATCTATCTAAATGATAAAATTAAAAAGTAATATTCCAATTAGCTAGAAGATAATTTTGGAATATTAAAATTTATGGATAATTTAAAATGACCTAGGAAAAATTATTCTTGTGGATGATAACCTTGTGTATGAAATATAAAGGTCAATTGCAAGGATATTAGTTGATATTGATGTAGGTAGAGGTATTTTTCAGAAAATTAATTGATTATTAAAAAAACACAAATTTTCTTTACATACACTTCCACAACTCCTCATTAATTAACACATTTCTTATGTTATACATGGTGATCATAAGTGTTGGTCCTTCATTTTTCCATAGTAAATAAGACTTGGAATCTTGGAAAATTAACCAAATAGTATTTATAATATAAAAGTGACTTTAAATTTATTTCATTTATTAAAAATAATTTAACCAAGTAAATTTTAAAGTTGAATCTCAATATTAACAGCTTCATTTACCTAAAATATGTGATTTTCTTACCTCAATGTAATATGTCAAAAATGGAAAAAATTTGGGCATTGTTTTAAGAAAAAATAAAAATAGGAGCATATGAAAAATGTCAAAAAGATGGAAATCAGATGTAAATTTTTTTCTAATATTTCAATATATTCATTTTTCACGTTACCATGTATGCCATCATATTTCAATTTGAATGGTTAAATGGCTTTCCATCAATTTTATGCTATTTAAGTTGGAAGTTTACAAAGAATCCAACCAAAAAGTCAATCTAAGCTCTTCTCCATTATATATTTGGTTCACTGGAGGGAAAAAAAAAAATTAAACAATTAAATTTATGGCTGAGCCTTTTCATGACACCTGGAATTCATTTGGAAATGAATGAATATCATCCTACCATACAAATATTTTATTATCATGTTAACTGGCCCTTAAATTTATTTATTTATTCATGAATAATGCAAAACAAACACTTTTTATATCTTGGATCAACTCAATATAACCACAGTAATCACTTTCAATCATTTCCCTCCACCCCTTAATTACTTTTTGTCTCGTATGTTTCACTTAGATCTTTTTAAAACATTATTATGGATAGAGATTGATATTTTATTTCAAAATTATATTCTTTAATTTATTATTGCTTTGGAATTATGACATATGTTTATTATTTAACAAGGCGATAAATTGAGTATCCCCTTAAAAAAAAAGAATTATAACAACATTGAATTTAATGAAAATTGATATTACTCATATGAATAAATATTTGTCCTATAAGTATGATGATTTTACAATTTTCTATTTTTATGAAATTTGGTGATAAATGCATTCAAAACACTAAATCTTTACATGTCGACCATTTCAACAATTTGTGACTAACTCATTGGAGAATATGTCAAGTAAAACGTAAAGAGTTTAAATTACACCATATTTGTTTGCATAAATATAACACAACTTTCTACTCTTAAAATAGAAATAACAATTAGCGTGTAAATCTATATATAGTTAGTTACCAACTCAAGTTGACCATTTCAACAATTTGTGGCTAACTCATTGGAGAATATGTCAAGTAAAATGTAAAGAGCTTAAATTACACCATATTTGTTTGCATAAATATAACACATCTTGCTACTCTTAAAATAGAAATAACAATTAGTGTGTAAATATATATATATATATATATATATATATATATATATATATATATATATATATATATATATTTAGCAACTCAAGTTGACCATTTCAATGATTTTTGGCTAACTCATTGTAAAGACACTATATTTGTTTTTATAAATATAACATGACATGTTACTCTTAAAATAGAAATAAAAATTAGAATGTTATTACAAATACAAAATGTTTGAGGAGCCATATTTCGGGGCATGAAAGTATCCAAGGGGCATCCAAACATGGATTGGCTTCACACAATCTAGCCATCAAAATCATTGGAAGATTGCACTCAACCTGGGTCATGCCAACCCTTAGCATGCTATATTTTTTCTTATGGGGTTTTGAAATTGGATAGCTTTCCACCAAGTAGTTCATTAATAGATATGAGATTTCATCTTATCTATCTCATTTATTCATTTACAATCCATATAAAATTTGACAAAAGGTTCTATCTAGCTTTATTTTAGATTATAAATAAGAAAACCATGATATAAAAGAATAAAATTCTCATATATCCTATTTTTCTCATTCAATCCCAAGTATATTTATAGATCCATCTTGACTTGAGATAATCTCTTGAGTTGTAAACATAATTTACATCCATGGTTAAGATATATATATATATATAGAGAGAGAGAGAGAGAGAGAGAGAGAAAGAGAGAGAGAGAGAGACTATCCATTTTATTTCATTTTACATAAATATTTTCATCCTATATATCTATCTTTCTTTTTTTACAATCATTCCACATAAAGTTCTAACTATAAATTCCACCATATGTTGCAAAGGAAACGTTGTAAAGCAGTAACATAGGAAAAAGTATTATAGAGGAAAATTTATGTGATATGTTATGTGATTTAATTGAATATTAAACTTTGGTTTTATTATGAGACTCTTCCTTTCATAGTGATGTGTGATTATGCACTATGGGCCACATCTTAAACCCATAAAATGGGACTTATTTGCATCATTGTAGGTACACTTGGTATGCTTAGATTATGAATTAAGTATAACCCAAAAAAATGTCACAATAACTCTAAACCACCATCAACCTATGCATAAGAACCTTGTATATTTAGCTTAATATCCTTTTTCATTGAATCTATTAACACTTGTTTGTGATTTCATTGTGGGATTTTAAATTAATGAAATGACTAATAAAAAAACAAAATGTTTACATCTTATTTTAAGATTTGGATCTTCAATTGTAACTATTCATTAGGTTCTAACAAATAACAGAGAATGAATTGTCCGTAAAAGATAAAAAGTGTTGTTGTGTCTCCATAATTTGATTTTTTTAAACTTTTAAAATGGTCCCAATACTTTACTAAAACTCGATATTAACATTTTTATATGAAATATTTATTTATAAAGTAATATTTCAAAAAATTATTATAATTGAAATATAATAGAAAAATATCATTATAAATCTGGTAATTATTAATCAATAAAAAGTTAAAGAAAACTTAATCCATTTACTACGACAATGTCAAAAATTTAATATTGTGTAACCAAAATTTTCATAACTTTACATTTATATTTTTTTAATTACCATTTATAAATCTAAATTTTTTAGGCAAAAACAAGTCAATAAAATTATGTGCAAATAATATTAATAATAATCACAATTTAATACCAATTTTCGAGTTGTGATCTTCCATCCACAAACACACACCAAAAACAAGTGATAAATAATTAAATCAGTAATAAATTTTATCAACTAATTTTGTAAAATCCTACATAGAAGACATAGAAATACCAAAAGAAGTGAACAGTAACAAAGAAGCTCAATACAAAATGAAGTATAATGAAGTACACCGTTAGTGAATATAACGATGTATACAATAAAATAAAGTATACTATAAAGAAAAAATCAAAATTAAGGATATAAAACACTGGAGTAAAGAGTATTAAGCGAGAGAAAAATTAAGGAAGAATTTCTTACAAAATATTTAGATTAAGGAAGCATCTCTTACAAAATAATTATGTCATATGAGAAAGATATGACGCACAAAAATAAATTAGAAAAAATTACATGAATGAAGAGGTAAAATCTGCAAACTGGAGTAGCCGTTAAAACATAAATTACCACCAGTTAATATTTAATTTAGAGTAATAACGGGATGGCCACATCAAATCACAAACCAAGAGAAGGATCTAGCCAACAACCCAGTCGGCAGCTGAAGACAAGGCAATAGGCATGAACAACCTTCATTACACCGATTTGATAAATTTTTGAAATATATGATATTTTTTTCAAATATATCTTGTACATATTTTATTAAAATTTTCTGAATTATTATTTTTTCTCTAAATTCAAATCTAAACTGAATAACTAGGATTTAAATAATAAATTTAATGAACATATAGTTGGACAAAATCCGTAGTAAGTTCAAAACAACAAATTTAAAGTAAGCTATCAAAGTTATTATTTCACACAGGTTACCTGTAATTGTAATTGAAATTTGAATAGATGCACCACAGGAGATTAATCCATATAGTTTCAGCCGAATGGATTTGCGACAAAGGTTTAATCTACATAGTTGACAGTTCATTAACCTACATAGTTCTAACTGAATGGATCTGCTGGAGGTGATTAGTCTACCTAGTTTTCACACATCTGTTTTTCTGAAACTTTCTCCACCAGCGATTACGTAGACTGAACCCACAAAGGGAATTAACAACTGCTCAAGCACAAATGGCACTACATTTGCTTACACAGAATGGTCCATCCATATTTGAATAGAGATCCCAAAAGTATAAATAGAGATCACATTAACTTTGAAAGATTAAAATAAAATAAGGTAAACTAACTACCCGAAGATGAAATAAAAGAAATAAATGAGGTGTGAATAGGTATATAATCCAATCAACGCACCATTAAGAAAAAAAAAAAGGTGCTCGTTGGATTGTCAAAAAGGGTGGCTATGTCGGTGCACTATGAATCCGGAATCCTAATTTTATTTCTCCAAACGTACAAATTACGCCCACTGTGTGGATTGGATTCACATTCTGTATTCCAATAATGAACGTGCATCCTCATTTTACTAATAGGGAATAAAAACATAACAATCACAATTGCTTTGTGACTCGACACACACACAAAATTAACCACAGACGAATTCAAAGTGATCAAATTCAAGAGCTCAATTCAAAGAACTTTAGAGCCGTGGGATGCTTTGCATTGTAGCGTTGTTTGGGTTTCAGAGACTCCACAATCTGCCCATCCACCAACAGAAAGACAAGGTCGGCCATTGTTTGTAACTTCTTTTCACTATAGTCTGCTCAATTTTCTTGAATGCATGTAAAGATTGTCTCAACTTCTTCTTCTCTGCTTACTTCTTTCAAAATGCATGAAAAGATCGTGTGAAATTCTTGTTCTCTATTTACTTCTTTCAAATATTATAAAGAATTAAATTCTTCTTTATTAGTTTGCACCGTTATAAAGCTTTAAATGCACTGGGAAAACAACAAATGAAATTCAAGATCAAAAAAAGCTGGAGTCAAATAGGTGGGAAACTTGAAAACAAGCTTAGACAGTAAGAGTTTTTTGTGCACGAGGAGAAGTCTGCAACCATAGAACAAAAAAGGAATTAGCAACCATAATCCAGAAACAAAAATAACAGAAAATAAACCAGAACAAAGTTGAGTGAAAAACTCTTACTATGAATTTTATGGGGAGAGATCTGGAAACTCTGAGTCTATGATCTCCTTGCCGAAATGAACCTTGAAGAGAGACTATTATTCTTTTTTCACGAACCCAAAAGAAAACCATGTGTGGAAGAGAACAGGAATTTTAGAGAGTTTTCTTTGAAGGAGGCTCTGAAAACCCTAGACGAAATTCTAAATAGGATAGCATCCCAATACCATTGCTCTAGAATGGTAAAACCGTGGGAGATTGAATTCGCCTCCCTTATTGCAGTGGAAAATTAAAACATATCACGACCTGAAATTGAGCCTCAAGCAACTGTGGATGGCTATCCGAAAACAGCACCTGTGGCACAGAGATCAAATCGTGGCACCCACATCATATTTCAATATAATGAGATAGTGTATGAGACAGTAATAATCATCATTATCTTGCCAATTTGAAACCAGATTCAAGAACTCAAGTGTTGTTATTATATCTTGTACTGTGCATACATTTTTGAGTTAGAATTGGCAAATGGGGGAAGGTTAAACATGTGAGGATGAAGTAGACTAATAATAATAATATTTAATACTAAAGTAGACATTATTTCAATCGTCTAACATCAAAATCAATGATTCATAATAATACACGTAGCAATTTAAGAAAGTTATTTTCACATACAAATCATAATACAAAAGTGTAAATTTTTCTTAGAGCTCACTTTCTCATTCAAACATTAAATTGTTTTAACCATAACATTTTTGTAAATTGTTTGTTATAATATATATACAATTGAAATTCAAATATTTAATTAATGTGGCTATTGAAATATTTTTTTTATAACCCAAATTATTCACATTAAAATTTCTATCAAAGAAATAAGAACTCTCCCTCCATTATTTTTTTTATTAATAATATTCTTTTTTATTAATAATATTCTTTTGAATGTTACATGAGGAATCACCCTCTCTTATTATTATTATAATTGAGAAAATTGTTTGACATGATTTTCAATAGTCATGTCAAACAATTTTCTCAATTATATATATATATATATATATATATATATATATATATATATTGAAAAAAATACATCTCTTATTTTTTAAATCTATATCCAATATTATGTGATATATAGTTAATATATCATGCGTATTTCTAAATATAATATATATTTATACGTCTTAAGACATTTCTATTTGAAAACAATTCCGTTAGCTACCATTGTGTCCATGTCTGAGCCATTGGATCAAATGTTAAACGATTGAAATTTTTTAGTCTATTAGATCCACAAGTAAATAGTGGTCATTTTAACTAAGTCAAAATACAATAAATAATAAAATAATAATAAACTATAAAAATAACCCATGGTATTGACCCATGGTATTCTTGTGGAATGCAGTTTATTTAAAGGGGGAAATTAATATGGCCTATATCAACTATGGGTCTAGCAAGAGCCATGAGGGATCAAATGTATACTAATAATAAAATATAAAAACATCCCATGGTATCGAACCATGGCATTCATGCACAATGTAGTTTATTTAAAGGGGGAAATTAAGATGGCCTAGATCAATCTTAACTATGGATCTACCCAGAGCCAAGATGGACCAAATGTCTTGATACCAGAACCTCTTTTAAAGTGAAAAGAGAATTGATCCCTTTGATAAATAGTATAGATCTAAAATAATTATTTAATAAAACTATTTTTAATTGTTTATAACCATTATTCTTTTAAAATTTTACTTAATAAAACATATCTAAATTTTCATACATCCAAATATACATAGTTTTTCTTGTTCTATATTATTTTTGTTACAATATTTTATTATTCAAAAAATACATCATTTTTTTGTTATATATAATTTATGTTACAACTCTTTTATTATTCATAAGTAGTATTTCTAAATATATAAACTAGCGATTGCACCACATGTTGCAAAGGAAACGTTGTCACGCTCTATCATAGGAAAGAATAGCATAGACGAAAGAAGTTAAAAATTTATGCAATTTTGTTTCTTTGTTGGAAATTTTATAAGAAAAAAACAAAAATTCATTCTTTGGTGATAGTGCATTTTGGTTTTCAAAGAAAATTTTTTCATGATCTTTTAAATAACATATCCCTCACCAACTCATATTTTAAATAACATATCCAGTGTATTTTTTCCAGTAAGTTATCGAAATTAAGGTAAAGAGATTGCTAGAGGAAAAAGAGAAAAATGACTTAATGTCAAATGGTTATCTCATTCACGAATTTGAGCTAGTAATTTTCCATCTCATCCTCATTGGAACATGTAGGAATGATTTACTAAGTTATTTAAATTAAGGGAACATGTAAAGAGATTGCTAGAAGAAAAAGAGAAAAGTGACTTAATGTCAAATGGTTATCTCATTAACAAATCTGAGCTAGTAATTTTCCATTTGATCCTCATTGGAACATGTAGGAATGATTTACTCATGCATTGCTCCTCATTGGAACATGTAGGAATGATTTACTCATGCATGCACATTTGTCAGTGTGTGCAAATTGCGTGTCCCCTTAAAAACAACAACTTTAATTGGTTCCTTTGCATCTATCTGTCTCCTTAAAAACAACAACTTTAATTGGTTCCTTTTCATCTATCTCGTGTTTAGTATTTACAACGATTTTCCTTTAAACATCAATCCTCATTAGAAATGATATACTCATGCATCAATTTAGGAAAAAAAATTTCCATATGGCACTTTAGGAAAACTTATGTTCATATGGGGCTGGATTTTCTTGTGAACAAGAGTTGGATGTGAACGGCTAGTTTCTTTACATACCACTTTTGGAATAGTGAACTTCAAATGTTGCTTCTTTTCTATTCAAAGTTTCTATGACCTTTAGGAAAGTTCATGTTCAAATCCAACTGTAGTGCTAGATACTTCTTCATCCTCCGATGTTTTCCTTTGGAAGTCCTAAAGACTCTCTTAATTATTTTATGTAATTAAAGTAATAATATTCAAAATTTAATGTTGAATAACATAATTTCTAGCATTTCTGGATGTAGATGTTTAAGGGGTTTGATGGGACAAGGGTCCCTGCGCAGCTCCCAAAGGAGCTCGCATGGGAAGCCCATATGGCTCCCTGCTCCAGCATTTATGAGTGCAATCACTCGCCAGCTCGAATTGAAGTTAATTTCCTTGATCGGCTCATTGCTTGTCTTCATATGGCAGTTCTCTTGGTCACGGCGTTAACTCGGGACAATTCGAATGTCAGTGTTTGTTGTGGCGGATCTCTGTCTCCTCTCCGCAGTGATTGTCCTCCAGGTTTTGCAGACTCTAGTGCGAGAACGCATACTGGACGTTGTTGTTCCTTACTTTCTTGTTTCGAGCCTCTTCCCGGGTTCCACTTTTCTCACAGTCCCCTCTGCAGTGCTATTCCTCTTCACAGTGTTTGGACTGATCATCGCAGTGGCCTGGACCCTTGTGTTCGGGCTCATTCGACAATTCACAGCGGCGTCAACTCCACTCTTCGGGCTCCCTTGGTCTCTGTTCGTCCTTTTGGCTCTAATCTCCGTTGCCCAGCTCCTGTCTCCATGCCTCGACTCCGCTAGAGAATGCGGTGCTGGTGAGGTATCAGCAGGGGCCTTGTTAATTCTCGGCGTCGTTCTCTTAGCGCTTCCTCAGATTCTTCCTCTGCTGATGAGGAGCATGTTCAGTCTCAAACCCGACGAGGAGGCAGAGGAAGAGGAAGGGGTCATCTCCGGGATAATGTCAGTGCTTCTCTAGCCTCCCCTCACTTAGCTTCCATTCCCTCCAGCAGTGCTCCCCCTCCTGTCTCTCTTGAGACTATGCGTCCCACCATCTGGCAAACCTCCTAGCGAGCTGAAATTCGGTTCGAATGCTCCTCGAACTGACCCATTCTTACTGCTTTTATCACTTTAACCCTCCGTGAAGAGATCCCCAATCCTTCTCCGACTCACTCTGTCACTCCCCTACCTCCTCAGGTCTCGAGTTTCCCAGGCGAGATGGTTTCACCGGCTGCATCCGATCTTCCCCCCCAGAAAGTGATGAATAAGGAGGATGAACACTCAGGCATGGAAGACGCTCTCAATGCAGGAAAGGACAACATCAACTATGAATTTGGATGCAGGATTGTCGAGGAACCTTTGTCCCCGGCTCATGAACCGTGACTGTCAATCTCTCCAGGTCTTTCTGCTCAATTCCTTCAGGAATTTTTTTCTTTCTTGCCTAAAAACTCAGCTGATAAGACTGATGGTTAATTTTAGCACTCGTTTCTATGTTATTTTGTCATGTATGAACTCAAGGCTGGTTTCCCTTACATGGGCAGCCAAGAAATTTCTATTAAAAGGACTGGTTTCCCATTCAAGGCGGTCCAGACTCTCTATGACTAGCTTGTTTATCAAGCCTAGTGGTCAGGCTTTCACAGCTGACACTGTGGCAGTTTTGTACCAGTAATTTTATACATAATAGAATTAGTTTTACTTAGAAAAAAAAAAAAACATAATTTCTAGCATATACTATGTTAGATCTCAATTTCAAAAAATTTGTCGCACTCCTTATTGATAGTTATAATAATAATGATATCTATCAACACTATGAATAAATATAATACATATCAACACTATGAATAAATATAATACATTTTTACATGTATAATTAATTTAAATAAAAATGATTTTTTTAATATTTATGTAATAAAATATTAATTAAAAATATGTGGATAAATTATTAGAAAAGGAAAAAGAATATTTTAATTTTTTGAAGGATTATATTCATATTAACAATTATGTTATATTTAAAAAAAAAAAATTCATCTAATTTAATTGATCCAAAATAATGTATTGGAAAGAAAAAGGATAGAATGTATTAGAAAGCACAAGGATAGTTTAAATTTTTAATGGATTACATAGATATAAAAATTATATTATACTTGCATTCTATCACCTTGCTTTTCAATACATTAATTTGGATCAATTAAAGTTATTGAATTGGCATTTTTAAAAAATATAAAATAACGGTTAATATAAATATAATTTTATATAAAAATTAAATTATACTAAAAATATGGTGAAATATTTCCTAATATATTTAGAGTATTTATTTTATTTTAAATGTATATATTTTTTTAATTTATTTGAAATAATGTGCTGGAAAAATAAAAGAGAGTTTAAAAGAATAATAGAAACTGTAGTTTGAAAAGACAAAAATTAAATAACTAAAATTTGAAAACTTAACTAAAATTGTTTCTATAATCAATTTCTTAGTTTAATCATATATGTAAATTTTTTTAGCGAGGATTTTTGTATTTCCATTAACATCATTTCTGAGTGAACTAACAATCGGTTTTCTCTCGGTAAACTACCAACCATGATTTTGAAACTCATTTAGTTTTGTTTCAATAAACTACCAATCATGATTTTGAAACATATTGTTTATCAATTAACCACTTACCAAATGGAATTTCATGAGTATCCAATTGGGAAATTTTCTTGATTTGGATCCATTTAGTAACTTTGATATATTTTAACTATTTTACATATTTTACATATTTTATTTTTTTAGTTCAAATTTATTAAAATATATCTGAATTTAAGTGTAATTTTTTATTTATTTAAAACCCATTTCTAAATACATATATAAATAATTTTACATAATATATATACATGTACAAACCCTCTCAGTTTTGAAACTATGGGTTTTCAACTAGTCTTCTATTTTCTTATTATTATTTATTTCTCCTTTAGTGTAGAGAGAGGACAAACTACCAACCATGATTTTGAAACATATTATTTATCAATTAACCACTTATCTTGAAAACCAAATGGAATTTCATGAGTATGCAATTAGGCAATTTTCTTGATTTGTATCCATTTAGTAACTTTGATGTATTTTAACTATTTTACATATTTTACATTTTTTAAAATTTTAGTTCAAATTTATTAAAATATATAATTAAAATATAATTTTTATTTGTTCAAAACCCATTTCTAAATACATACATAAATAGTTTAACATCAATATATATACATGTACAAACCCTGAGTTTTGAAAACTATGGGTTTTCAACTAATCTTCTATTTTCTTATTATTATTTATTTCTCCTTTACTGCAGATGGATCATGAACAGGATACACATAAATAGGAATATCTATGAGGGTATTTGTTTTTTACCATTTTATTTCATTACACTCACTAATTTCGTGTGAAGCATAAAATCTAATTCTATTTCTCTCGGTTTCTCAGGGTTCACAAGCACCCAATGCAGTAAGCAATAAACACAATAAAAAAATACATCCATTATTTCATATTTTAAACTAAGTTGCCCAAGAAAGTAGGTACAAAAACCCCAATTTTCAAAGCCAAGATGCAAGGGAACATTTAGGTCCTTCACATATATGAAAAAATAAAATTTCAGAAAATAGAACCAAACTTTATATTAATAGGATTCATTGACTATCACTATGTGAAAATTGTAATACAAATCACAACACTTTTTTCCTCCTCTGTGGGAAGGCCCACGGCTCTGAGGGAATACCATTGTCTCATGAGGTTTTTGGTTTCACATTTTGATGGCCACTAACAAATCTCTACAGAAAATAATCAAATTCAAGAGACTGCTCTCTTGACAGGGTGAAGAGATGACAGGACATGGAAATTGCAAATCATACCTTATATCAGATCTAGTTTTTTCAAAATTAATAGAAAGGTATGTTAGAGCACCACAACCACCTTCGTGATAATCATATGAAAAAGTTGCACAGATTCAATCCACACAATGCTAAAACACCAAGCCTATGTAGAATACATTCCAAACCTACCACTAGCTTCAACATTGTGGACATTATGATTTAACAGTGGCAGATACTCCACAGTGTTGAGGCTAAAATCAAGTTCCTTCAACTCCCTCAATTAGCTCTAAACTCGGAAATTCAAGGCCCTCTGACCCCCAGCTCCCGGATTCGAACAAGAAAGCACAGGTGGTGGATCAGATGGCCTCCATCATTCCCAGTGAAGATGTTAACCCAGGTTGATTTGCATGATTTTGAAAGTATGTAATATTTTAAATCTTTATTTCCAGTTGTATACAGTTAGGTACTTCCATGAAACTACATCTATCTATTTAGTGATTCTATAGGGCTTTGGTACTCCTATGTATGCTCAGAATAACTGGAAAATCCTCATTTTTTTCTCTCCAATGTAACTCAGCTACATGCCCTAAATCCTCCAGTTATTGTTTTAAAAATAAAAACAGTTTCCTGAATGAATCCCAACCATATATAGCTATACCTAATGTTGTATCTGTGGAGACAAATTATAACTGATTGTATAATTTTTTTTGCACTATGGAAACCCAACAACCATTAAGCATGAGAAACCAATAACAGGTCGATGATTTTCATGGAAAGCTTAGTAATCCATCACAAAAATAAGCAGTTTTAATAGGTTTAATAGCATTTATATATGTATGTAAAACTATATCGCTTGGACCATTATTGAAAACTTTTTGCCAATGCACAGGGGGTCTACTTTCACTTACAATGGATTTCAAATAAATTTCATTAGATTTTCACAGCCAGGCTATGAAAATAAACATGGTCAATACAACCTTGATAGTTGATAACCCTCCAATGACATCACCTAGCTCTGGGTAGCAAAACACAATTTTAAAGGAATCAATATTTTCTAGAGCATGGACCCACAGAAAAAAATGAGTTTTTCTTGATTGGAGGGGTCATCTCAGTAGAAACAAAATAAATAGACAAGTTTCTTTAGATGACACTGAAGCTACAGTGAAGACAATCCAATTTTGAAACCTTGGACTCTAGAGCATGAATCCATACAAAATTTATTGTCATTGTTCTATAGAATACCAAAACAAATATCTTCTTTTTGGCCAAGTTAAGGCAAATTTAATTGAATTGGAAACATTTCTCAAGTTTGAGTCCACTTTAGTGCTTAGCACTTGGTTTACATTATTGATTCCACTGACCCTGGGAAAAGTACACATCTCTTAATCCCCTAAAGGAACTAAATCTCCTAATACCAACAGCCATATATGACTCCATAGAGGAGCTTAAGGCCATTTTACCATTTTTCACAAGTTATGCTAGATTTTTCAGTTTTTGAAGACTACAAAAGCTATTGATCATTTCAAATCCTTTTTTTCATAAGATAGATTTTTGCATCTTGCAGAGAGAATTTGAGAAAAGCCCCCATGTTTGAAAAAACATTTTCCTTGAAAAACTAAAAAAATAAGTATGGTCTATGAAATCATAGGAGACTTATGAAGATCGTTGTATAATGCGCCAAAATTTAAAGCCTCTCTTTTGGGTCTAGAAAGTAAAAACTCTAGTGTATCCTCAATACACTATTGCCAGGAAACTTAATAAAAGGTTTAAAATTTCCATGTATGAGTACACCCAGTTATGGTAACTGAATCACCTTATCAAACTTTCAGTTATCTAATGATTTCAGTTCTAATGTTGTGGATTCAGTTCTAATGTTGTGATTCATGAATGGTTTTGATTTTTTTTAATTAAAAAATGTTGTTGCATTTTTTGTATGTGGAATTTCCCCACCATGTCCAGATCCTGGCTTTTCAAAAATAATTCACCCAAAAACAATCACACAAAACAAAAATAATTCACCCAAAACAAGTCTCCATCATTTATTAATCTAGAAATTGTTGTTCCCCTGCTCTGCTTCAAGCCAGAAATTCAGAGCTTTTAGGTTATCCAAAATCAGAAGTTCTGAAAAAGAGAGTCATTCCCCCTGCTCTGCCTCAAGCCAGAAATTCCCAACTTTTAGGTTATCCAAAATCAGATGTTCTGAAATAGATGGTTGTTCCCCTTGTTCTGCCTCAAGCCAACAATTCCCAGCATTTAGGTTATCCAATATCAGATGCTCTGAAAAAAAGTGTTGTCCCCCCTGCTCTGCCTCAAGCCAGCAATTCTCAGCTTTTACATTTCCATTAACCTATACAGTATCATCCAACTGAAATTGAACTGGCAAAGAATTAAAATTGGGAAGGTCATTTAAATTTGTTCCTTGAAGACTACACCTAGTCATTTTTCCTGCATCTATTATTCTGGTACAAGTTCTATTTTTCCTTCTACACCATTCCATTGGTCTTCATTTTCTAAATTTTTTTAATCTCTTTCTCTTGTATTTTTTAAGTTTCTAGATCTTCTCTAGGGAAAATTCCTGCCAACGTATGCGGGTATCCTAGAGTGCATATTATCTACCAGAGTTACAAAAGGTTGAAGTATAGGGTGAGTTTCAATATAGCTTCCTGCTTTCAGCAAGTATATGTTCTCTGTAGAAACACATCTCCTTTGATCTGCATATGGACCATCCGACCATAATAGCTCAAAGTCACATGTACACTATTCCAAATGGTGGTCGTAATGATGAATTTCTTATACAACAGCCTCAAAAAATATATTATCATAACCATCACTTGAGAAAGAAGTGCATAAACGCATTCCAACTTTCACTTGGCCGAAATGCTCATCTTGAAGCTGCTCTGGTGAAAGTCAAAACTTGGACCTCACCTCGTCACCACTGCTGAACTTCTCGAGTCTCCATATCTCATCGCATACATTGGAGAATCCACTGTAATGAATGTGAAGGAAACTATTGACAAGGAAGGTCCACCATTAAAAGGAATAGAGGAGGAGATCTCAAACATATGGGACATCCTCGAGGTTTCTCTATGAGACAGTAATCGATGAAAGGGGATTTCACTCTGCCTTGGACAGAACAATGGTGTGTTCCAACACTGCAAAGAAAAGTAGAGGCATTTCATGATGAAATAAAATTAGAAGGATATACAAAAAAAAGGAGGAATATGAAAGAAAAGCACATTAAGATTCCAATTATAAAAAAATACAAGAAACGGAGGAATCTCAAAGAAACATTGATTCAGATGCCTCCCTTGTGTACATTTTAACAACTTACCTTCCTTCAAAACATAAGTAAGGAATTTGAAGCTGGAATCCTTTTTTAAAAGAACACATGGATATCGATATTCATTCAAGATACCTTCCCTTCATCAAGGTACACATCCAATCAACCCTGGAAAGTTGGCTGAGGATGAGAATGCCTTATTTCCCATGGTCATCTGCAACACGAGCTTAAAAATTGGAGTCCAAAAGAATATTGCCAGACTTCACATCGCGATAAAGGATAGTCAGCCGAAAATCGTGATGAAGATAGCTCAACCCTTGCGCAGTTTCCACTGCAATTTTGTATCTGGTATTCCAACCCAAAGGTGTGGCATTGTTTCCATGAAGCAACTTCGCCAAACTTCCATTCAACATTACTCGTACACCAGAAGGTTAGTGTCATGGTGGAAGAAAAATGCTAACAATTTGTCGATGGTGGATTCTGCTAGAGTTTTGATCTCTGCAGAGAAGCCATGAATATCTGAAATGCCTATCCACGTACTATGCTAGAGTAGTTTGTGTCGATATAAAACTAATTTCAGATCTTTGAGAACTAGTTGTAACTGTTGCAACCATATTCCAATCAATGATTAATCTTGATTCAATTATCTAACAAAAGATGCAATGGCAAATATTATGACAGAAAGATATCTAGGGGAGTTGTTTTCAAATAAAATGCCTTATGGCTTAAAAATTAAATTAATAATGAATATTTTTAAAATATGAGATTTTTTCTTAATTTCCAAATTATTTTGCACTTCTAATTTCTAAATAACATTAAATTTACCTTTAATTACTTAATTGTAATAGTTTTTAACTACATAACAATTTGTAACTGTATACATACTCTTTAGGATTTTTTTTTTTTATAATGAATATCAAATTTCTTTTGTTAAAAACAACTATATACATATTTTTAATTACCTAATTGTAGCTAAAAATCTCACATGTTTTTTACTTTATAATCACAAACAATTTTTGTATTATATAATGTCAAACTTACTCAAATTTTTATTCTGAAATTTTAAATAAATGTTTCACTACATAATTTTAGCTTTTATATTTTTTTTATTTTTCAATTCCAAACAAAACTTACAAAAGAAAAAACCCACTTAGTCCTTAGGGTTTTTTTTACAAGTTTTATCATAACTTTTCTCTCTATCCAATACATATACAAATAGTTTATAACTATTATTCCTTTAAAATTTTACTTAATAAAATGTATCTAAATTTTCATACATCAAAATATACATAATTTTTCTTGTTCTATATTATTTTTGTTACAACTATTTTATTATTCCAAAAATACATCATTTTTTTTTATATATTATTTATGTTACAACTGTTTTATTATTCATGAGTATTATTTCTAAATTTATAAAAAAATTAAATTAATAATGATTTTTTTTTAAATTATGTGATTTTTTTAAAATTTCCAAATTATTTCACATTATCAAATTTATTCGGTTATATATCTATATCTATATATATATATATATATATATATATATATATATATATATATATATATATATATATATATATATATATATATATATATATATCACATGTTTTTTACTTTATAATCATAAACAATTTTCATATTATAAGATGTCAAACTTACTCAACTTTTTATTCTGAAATTTTAAACAATTTTTTCACTACATAATTTTAGGTTTTATATTTTTTTTATTTTTCAATTCCAAAAAAACTTACAAAAAATTGAAAATTGCAACAAGAAATAGTGAAATAGGCATCCAGAAACATCATCCTTGATCCTAGTGAAAAATAAACACCGAAACTAGGTGGGGCCCACACAGGCTATTTTTAGGTGTATGTCTATTTTTAGAATGGTGAGCATATTCTAAAATTAGTAGGATGATGTTTCTAGATGGTTGACAAAATTATATATTTGGATGAATTTCTATTTTTAGAAGATGGGCAAAGTCTATTTATAGATCGCTAATCTAAAAATAGAATGCATGTCTATTATTTTTAGCCCTTAATAATAATCAGACAATAAATAGTAACTTATTCTCTTGGAGCACTTGGCTGAAGGAATTACGCAATTCCTAGGGTGGTTGGTGACTCATACATGAAGGACTTCATTGATTGTGGCAAGTTGTAACAGAGTTGGAAGAGTAGCTATGTGAGTTTTTATTTAGTTTAACTCAGTTCAATGAGTTAAACTCAGTTGTGCTAGTTGTAACTGAACATACACTAGTGAAAGACGAGTGAATTAATTAGTTAATAAATTCACAAGTAGTGTCTTACTTGAAACTAAAGAAATACAACAGTTAACTACTTGCATGTCAGATCTAGTGGAGACCTAGTGGAGAGATAGGTGAAAGGGTGAGATGGACTATCAGTTGTGACTATAGTGATGCATTCAATGCATATACACACACATTGTAGATGTTTATGAGGATTTCCCAGTCAAGGCAAGGAAAGGTCGAATTCATTCAGGGTTATTTTTCAACAGGGATTGCATAGTGGAGACATGTTGTCAGGAGGCAAGAAATTGTTGCATGGAGGTGCAAATTTCTGCAAGATAGTGTGAGACGATTGTATATTGTACTGAGAGCTCTATGAGCTGAGCTTTGTATGCGATATATGAGATTGTTTCATGATCAATTGATATACATAATATATGATAGTCAGGATTTTTAGTTTTAAGCTTTCCTGGTCAAACATCTTGTTATGTGTGATTGATTTTTCTTCATGTGTTTGCGTTTGGCGATTTAATTTCTGCAAATAATTAAGTAGAAGGATTATGTATTTAATATAATGATTAAATTGTTATACCAGGAGAATCTGGTAATATACATGCATATGTTAATAAATTTCTACCTGGTATCGAAGCTGTGTTAATCACTGGAGATTGCAATATTGAAGTGGTGCTGAGTTTTGTGCTGGTGGAAAAAATTCAAAATTGCTGCAAGAATTTCTTGGTTTGATAGTTGAGAAAACATTGAAATGGATTTCAATGGGTTGTAGTTGGAGTATACACTTGAGGGCAGCTCTAACTACATAGCCTGGAAGGAAAGGATGGAGGCGGTGCTTGAAGATGATGGCTTCATGGAATTCATCGAGAAAGATGTTCCTAAGCCCACTTCGACGGATGCTGCGGTAATTGACGCATGGCAAAAGAAAGTAGCAAGGGCGAGGAGGATTCTGTTGGAAGGTGTGAAAGACCATATTGTGTTAAGCCTTCATGGGAAAGCCACTCCATTTGTAATGTGGAAGTATTTGAAAGATATTTTCCAAATCAGTAGTGACCATACGAAATTGGCACTAAAGGATAAACTCAGAAACATCAAGATGGAGAAGAACGACACTATTATGGTATACTTGACAAAGTTTGTCCAATACAGGGATGAGCTTGGGAGTGTAGGAGTCAGTTTTGCGAATGATGATTTGGTGAGCTTGGATCTCCTTGGACTTCCTAAGAGTTGGCATAGTTATCAAGACTCTGTCAACGGATGGGAAAAACTGCCAGATTGGGAATGACTGTGGTCGGATCTAATGCAAGAGGAGTTCAAGTGGAACACTAGAGATGGCTCTTCATCAAGGCATGATGATGAGGAATATTATGCTTTGGTTTCCAAGGTGAAGAAGAAGAAGGGGAAGAAATTCCTTTCAGAATTTGAGGCTGGTGAAGATGGGAAGGAGCACAACATGTCCAAAGTGAAGTCTTTTCACTGGCACAAGTTTGGACATATTTCCACAAATTGTCCACATAAGAAGAAGAACAAGATGGTTACCGAAGTTGCAGCTAGTGAGGTTCTTGCCTCACAATTTGAGCTTGACTTCTCATTGATCGCATGCATGGTGTCTAGTGCATTGGGATCAGGGTGGTACTTTGATAGTGATGCTTCCTATTCACATGATGGGAGATGAGAAATTGTTCAGTGACTTGGTGGAGAAATATCTCCAGATGCATGTTGAGTTGGGCGACGATGGGAAATACAGTGCGACTGGCATTGGAACCATTACCTTTTCAGAGGGTGTCAGGTAAACTCTTTCATTTAAAAGATGTTGTGCATGTTCTGGGTTTAAAGAAGAATTTAATCTCAATCGCAACGTTAGAGGATAGAGGCTATGATGTTGTCTTTAGTGAAGGAAAAGTGTTCTTGCGACACAAAGAAATAGTGAAAGCCAAGAAGGTTGGGATTCAAGTTAAGAATATATATAGACTTGAATTATATGGGGTTTCTATGGAGCTTCCTACAATTGGGAAGTGTGATAAAGACATGAAATTTAAGCTTAAGAGGGAGCATGATTTGCATGTAGGTAAGAGTGAACCTTAGGATGTGGATCAGGCACAATATGAGGATCATGGAGTGGGAGCAACCACACATGAAGAGAAATTTTAAGCCAGATGTGCAGAGGGAGTGCATGTAGCTATACCACCTGGTGAGAGGTGGGGCAACATGCATGGATAATCCTAAGAAGAAATTTATGGGTAGGATTCATTGAGATGGTGTGGATCTCATGAATTGAACATGGCTACAAGACACCCACAGAGCAGTAGTAGCATGATCAGTTGGATTGATGCAGTCAGATCAAAGTGAGAGTGTCAGATACTAGAGCGCGGATAAGAGTTGACACCAAGTGCAAAGTGCATGGGTGCAGAGTTCAACAACACAGTGGTTCCTGAAGACATATGCAGTATCTAAGCATAAGTCATAAGACTTTGATGACATATGCATTATACTGATTCAGTTGTTTGGAGGCTATTCAGTTTCAGAAGTGTTGTATGAAAGTATTGTAGGGCAGATGCATGGAGTTGCAGGGCACATGCAAAGACAATAATTTCTTGTTGAGAGGGAGTGTTGAATATTTCACGAATAAATAGTGAAACAGACATCCAGAAACATCATCCTTGATCCTAGTGAAAAATAAGCACCTAAACTAGGTGGGGCCCACACAGGCTATTTTTAGGTGTATGCTTACTTTTAGAATGGTGAGCATATTCTAAAATTAGTAAGATGTTGATTTTATATGGTTGAGAAAATTCTATCTTTGGATGAATTTCTATTTTTAGAAGATGGGTGAAGTCTATTTATAGATCGCTAATCTAAAAATAGAATGCATGTCGATTATCATTAGCCCTTAATAATAATCAGACAATAAATAGTAAATTATTATCTTGGAGCACTTGATTTCAGTTAACAGATGTGTCACATCAGTGGGGTGAAGGAATTACGCAATTCCTAGGGTGGTTGGTGACTCATGCATGGAGGACTTCGTTATAACTAATTGTGGCAAGTAGTAATAGAGTTGGAAGAGTAGTTATGTGAGTTTTTATTTAGTTTAAATCTGTTCAATGAGTTAAACTATGTTTTGCTAGTTGTAATTGAACATACAGTAGTGAAAAATGAGTGAGTTAATTTGTTAATTAATTCACAAGTAGTGTCCTACTTGCAAGTGAAGAAATACAACAGTTAACTACTTGCTCAGATCCACTGGAGACCCAGTTGATAGATAGGTGAAAGGGTGAGATGGACTATCAATTGTGACTATAGTGATGCATTAAATGCATATAGACACACATTTTATATGCTTATGGGGATTGCATAGTCAAGGCAAGGAAAGGTCAAATTCATTCAGGGTTCTTCTTCAGTAAGGATTGCGCAGTGGAGGTAGGTTGTCAGGAGGCAAGAAATTGGTGCATGGAGGTGAAAATTTCTACAAGACAGCGTGAGAAAATTGTATATTGTAATGAGAGCTCTATGAGATGAGCTTTGTATGAGATATATGATATTTTTTCATGATCCATTGATATACATAATATATGATAGTTGGGGATTTTATCTTTAAGCTTTCCTGGTAAAACATATTGTTATGTGTGATTGATTTTTCTTCATGTGTTTTCAATTGGTGATTTAATTTCCACAAAGAATTAAGTAGAAGGATTATGTATTTAACATAAGGATTAAATTTTTAGACTATGATAATTTGGTAATATACATGCATATGTTTATAAATTTCTACACAAAATAAAAAACCCACTTAGTCTTTAGGATTTTTTCTGTACAAGCTTTATCATAAGCTTTCCCTCTATCCAATATATACTGAAGAGTATTCTAAAGAGAGAGTGTATTCTATTTTATAACCTGATCCATAATAAAAAAAAATGACTAGGGATTTCACAAGATATTAGTTTGTAACCTCATCCACAATCAAAGAAAATGGCTAGTGATGTCACAAGTTATCATTCACATAGTGATCTATTGACGTTCCTAGTTGAAATGGATCCTATTAGATGCATGGTGGCCAAAGACACTAAAAAATTCAAAATGCATGGTGGCCAGAGACACTAAAAAATTCAAAATGCATGGTGGCCAGAGACACTAAAAAATTCAAAATAGATATCTATTATGACATCCATAATGTCTACAAACCATCCAAATTTCCCATCTTATATAACAATTTCTAACCATAATGTCTCAATTTACTCCGCTCAATTTACTCTCCAATGAGAAAGTAAATATTGTGGTATAATAACTATTTTTTGAATCATTGTGAAAAACAAAACATCACATTACCTCACAGAATATATCTAATTCTATAAGGATGTGAGATGATAAAAAAAAAAATTATTCATGATAACTAGGTGACAACCAAAACGAAGTTTTAGCCACAAGAAAACAGTCACAACAACTCACAGAATATATCCATGGTTGTAATGAGCACCATACATTGTGATGGCCATCATGGGAATTTTAGTGCACATAGAACACCGCCATAAAAATTCTATACTCTTGATCAAATAAGAATAAGCTAAGAGAATTTAGTTACGATAAGAAAATTGTGATAATGTGTTATAATTTTCTCTACAAATGTGTTAGAGTTGTTTTCTCAATAAACGTGCTCCTAAGTGATGAAGTCCATTGTTGTTGCATATAGGAGCACTTAGCTCTAATAATAAAATTTTGATAGTGTGTTATAATTTTCTCTACAAATGTGTTGGAGTTGTTTTCTCAATAAATTTTTTTTTTACTGCTCTTAAATGGTGAATGCAATTGGCATATGTAGATGATCTTGGAGTAAACTCTTTTTGTTTTAATAAAAATTATCTTTATTTACATCTATGCTAGATATATTGTACTTGAATGTATTTAAAATATCTTATTTGAGTTACATGCTTGTTTCCGATGATTATTAATCAACAAAGGATTTTTACCCCCAATTTCCTAATTCATATCTATAACAAAATTTTTATATATGTGAATATTATGTTGGTTTACATGTATTTTTTCATCCCCAATTTCCTATTTCAACATCTAAAACAAAATTTTCTGGTTGATAACTCTTATCAATGATATCTTTGAAACCTCCATGACCTGCTTCCATGGAAGCTAGATTTGCCTTTAATTCCTCCATGATGGAAAATTTTCCTTTCATTCCTTCACGATGGTTCCTTCTCTTCATGATGGTTCCCTCTCTTTAACATGTTATTTCTTTTAGGGTACTCTTTCCCATGGTTCCTTCTCTGCAACATCTTATTTCTTCTAGGTTACTCTTTCCCGTGATATTGCCTTAAGGCGTTTCTTTTGCAACATGTGGTGCAATTGCTAGTATACTAATTTACACGAGTATGTACTCTAAACATTATCTAGATAATTTTCTATATTAATATATAATTTACATGAATATGTACTCTAAAAATTATATACGTAATCTTTCTATACAAAATTGTATAATTTACACGAATATATTCTCAAAACATTATATATGTCTAAAATATTGGATAAACATTAGACACCCATAGGAATAAAGTAATTATAAGCCAAATAAGAGTAATAAAACTAGATATATACATGCTCTTGTACACTTTTACATATATGGGTATAGAATTCAATTGGTCAATCTATATGCTTGTTATTGTGACAGGGAACCATTTTGGAGGAAGATGGAACAATGTGGGATTCTTACTTTTGATAACACTATTATTTATGGAAATTTTAATTGTACTCTTCATGTTGGGGGAATTTGGGGGGAAACAAGAAGACAAGATCCTTTGTCTGACTACATTGGGGATTTGGTCATAGATTCCAATTTAAGAGATATTGATCTTGAGAAGGCTTGCCCGACATGGTACAATGGACATAAATAAAATGAGTATATTGGTAAGAGAATGGATAGATTCCTGTTACGGGAATATTTTCTTGCACAGATGGGGAGAGATAAGACTTGGGAGGCGGCCCTACTAATATCTGATCACAGGAAGATTGCCTTGGAATGGAGTTTCAAACAAAAAATGAGGGTTTTCCCCTTCAAATTTAATAGAGTGTGGTTAGATGATAAGGATTTTAATTCAGTGGTTTAAAATTTATTCTGCTCACACAAGAGGGTGGCCAAGACTCTTGCCACGGAATATCTTTCAAATAATTTAAGACGCCTCAAAGGGAAGGTTGGGGAATGGCAGAAAATTAAGAAGCGACAATTGATACTTGAATTAGAGTAGATTGAGAGAGAGATTGCTCAGATATTCGAATATATGGATCATGAGGGTATACCCTCTGAAGGTTGTTCAAGGCCCAAATTACCAGAGACAGAGAAAAGGAAGATCCTACTTATCCAAGAGAAAACTTGGAGACTTAAGGGTCGTGCAATTTGGCTAAAATAAGGTTATCGAAATACTAAATATTTTTACCCCTTCGCTAATAGAAGGAAGTATAAAAAGTCTACTTGTAATATTAGGATTGAAAGGAACACCTACAATACCATTGAAAATATTCAAGAACAGGCAGTAAAATATTTTGAAAATTTATACAAGACAAGTGAGTCAACAAATGTTGAAACACAGATATGGGTGGTTTAATATTTCCCTCAAATGTACTCAGCAGAGGATAATTACAAAATATATAGAGAAGTCAACATTGCAGAGGTTGAAGGGGTACTAAAATCATTTTCCCTAGAAAAAAATTTCGGCCCAAATGGGTGCATTCCATATTTCTTCATTCACTTCGCAAACATTTTAATTAAGGACATCACATAATTGGTATAAGAGGTGAGACATAAAGGAATGGTACATGGTGCAATAAATTGAAAATTCCTTACTCTCATACTAAAGAAGAAAGGTAAGGTGCCCTTCGATCACTATAGGGCCATTTCATTGTGTAACACTCTGTATAAAATTATATCAAATATTATTGTAGAAAGAATAAAGAATGCATTGTAAAGACACATTTTCCCTGAATAGTTTTGGTTTCTTAACAACCACATCGCACATTATGTCATGGAATCTACTCAGGAGATTATGCACACCACACATAATCAGAAAATGGAGGCCACAGTCATGAAAATGGACCTGAGTAAGGCATATGACAAGGTGGATTGGACCTTCCTTAGAATGATTCTTTAAAAAATTGGGATGTGTTTTAGTTATATGGAATGGATTATGGGATGTGTCTGTAGAACATCAATGGAGGTTCTTATCAATGGTTCTGTGAGTAGATTTTTCAAACCGGGCAGAGGATTGCACCAAGGGTGAGCTCTTTTTCCCCTCTTGTTCATTTTGGTTATGGATTCAGTCAGCATCAAAATCAACAGGGTTGTAGGTGTGGGACATTTTCATAGCATAAAAATTACAGATCGTTGGGATATCACTCACATTTTGTTGTGGATGACATGTTGATATTTGGGTTGCTAATTAAGAAATTTTGAATGGTTTTGAAAACCATATTTAAAACAAATTTTGAAGCATCAGGGATACCTTCAAATGAATAATATTCCTATTTTTCTAATTACGAAAGGGACCCAAATATTATCAAACAAAGCTGTGAGATTTTAAATTTAAATATTAGTCCTCTTGTGGGAGGGTTGACATATATGGGCCTCTGACTCAAACCCTCTAGATACCGAGTGGCAGATTGGTCATCGTTGATAGATAAATATCAAAGTAGGATAAAATGATGGATGGATGCTAAAATGGTTTTCAAAGGGTTGGAGGCTAGTACTGGTGCAAGCAATCCTTCAACAACTTATTGTCTACTAGCCACATCTATTTATATCCCTAAAACCATTACTGAAAAAATTAAGAAAACCATGGAAAATTTCATATGGAATTTTAGTTAGAAGGAAGGGAGATATCATCTCACACGATGGGAAAAAATCACTATGCTGAAGGATAGGGGGGATGGGGGCTGTTGGAGGTGGAAAGATTTACGAAAGCACTACTTATGAAATCACTTTGCAGATGTATTTAGACTCCCAACATCTAGTATGATATAATCATATTTAAATATCTCAAGTCAATGAATTTGGAGGAGTTGTACACCTCGGGACGAGTGATGGATGGGATGGGATCATATATTTGGAGTGGGTTTAGGAAAATATGGCCCATATTCCAAAAGATGCTACAATGGAACCTTGGTAACGATCAGAGGATTTTCATCGAGGCATGGGTTATGAGAGGAAACCCATAGAAAAATACGATTAGCATACAAGTAGGGAATTATTTAGAAGGTAGGGGTATGGTCTACTTGGGACAAATTATTAAATACTGGATGGAGGGTGCTCCAAGGTAGAAGGAGGCTGTGGACATGGGACATCTCTCAAGAATGGAAAGAATACTTGGAAGGATTAAAAAGCATGGGGTGCAAACACAACAAGTCTGGGGATTAGATTGAGTGGGGGGGTACCCTTGATACAGGAAAAAATAGTACCTCTAAGGAATACAAAGATTTGATCTATTTACAAGGTGGATAGACATGAAGATGTTAATTTACGGAAATATGGAAAGTGAAGATACAAACCAAAATAATTTTTTTCTTGTTGCTTTTCTGGAAGGACAAGAACCTGACATGGACTAATCTACTAAAGAGAGGTATTATAGGACCATATATTTTTTTTTTATCTATGACAGCAGAGGAAGATAACTACCATATTTTTTGCAAATTTAATTTTTCTCATCATATTTGGGTTTCATTTTGCAATAATTTCAATTTACAGGACCATGAGTAGTAGTCCATCGAAGAATGTACAAGCTATTGGTTTCAGAAAGGTAAACAATACAGGCAAATTCCACTTTCTTTTCATTGGAGATTGTGGTGTTGTAGGAACAAGCGGTTATTTCAAGAGTAGAAATGTACTCCGGCATGGCTCACTACACAGATTATACTGAATTGGGGGACATGAGGACCTAAAAAATTCCTCATCATTATCTTCTATTAGAATAAGTCATTTTGAAATTCATTATCCAGCGGGATTTTCCGACTGGGCAGCACAAAACTTGAGATGTGGATGGGGAGCATGGCTTTTAATTACAAATCAGTGTCACTATAAAATCCACTAGTTTGGAGGAGATGGGAGAAATATGAAAGTAGAGATGTAGGCTCTATGGGGTCTATTGTGGTTCAGAAAACAACTCTATACTCATAAGCTATGGGTATTTGGGGATTCTCAAGTAATAATATATCATTTGAACCAATCGAACACAATGGCCACTGGACATCTCTCAGCTTGGATTGACAGGATTAATGATGTTAGAAGACCTTTCTCCATCATCTGCTTCACACACATATATAGGGAGAATATTGTTACTACTGAAAGGTTATCCAAGTAGGGATTGATGGGGAATTTCAGCGATATGCACTATGAACTTATGGATGCCTTAGGAAGTGTGGCAAACGACACTCTTAGTGTTTTTTGAAATCTACTACTACAGGGGATTCAAAGGAATTTTTCATGGAAATGGATAAGGAACACATAACATAGGACCATATTTCTACATGAACTAAGAACTGACATTTTTTTCCACCGAAAGGGATAGATAACTCAAAATAGTAAACCATTTTGTTGCACGAAAAAAGAACTGGTATCTACTAGAATGCTACAATAGGAATGTCAAAAGGTAAGACTAGGGAGAGCATCTTCCAAATGAAGGACTACAAGAGATTACAAGTTTTGATGATAATGAAAACTGATTCCCTACCATAGTATTAAATTTTTGTATGGAATCTAAAATATTTTTAACTCTGAAATATTTTATGAAATATATTTCATGATGAACACATCTAGAATGTAAATCTCATAAATTTTTTGACATTTTGCTGGTACATAATATAAACCAGAAATTTTTTACACTGCATATATATATATATATATATATATATATATACACACACTTTACACTCTCGGATTATAAAATTTAAAAATAACCTGAAGTGAACTCCTACACAATGGTTTCAAGACTAGAAGATTACACGTCAACAGAGTATGCAAAAAAATCGGAGCGCAATAATTTCAGTCCCTCAGCAAGTCCGTCCAACACTCAGTGATAAATGTGTAGAGATAAAGAGGTTTTGGTTTCTCATAGGCTTTCGTGTTTGAATGATAAAAAAAAATCAAATACGTTGTTTCGAATGACAAGTGGGTTGCGATAGACATGTGAATGATAATTTATTTTTAAAGAGGCGACATATTTCTATAGGGTGTGGATAGACTATGAAAGTGTTGAGAGCACCCTCCCCTTAAAAAACACTTTTGGCGTAATAATAAAACAGCGGAAAAAAATTATAAAGGGCAAAAATATGCTTATATATTTCATTTGATTATACAATTGGGCCATATAATTTTTCAAATAATACTCTACATCATACAAAAAAATTTGGACTAGAGGATTATTCATATAGATGATGACAGAATGATGATTTCTTTGCTTTCCATCGAATCAATAATATGTTAAAAGATAATGGAGAAAGATAGATGTTTGGATAGAATTAAGACTATAATATTAGGTTTCAGATTTTAATATCTAGGGAGTGGTTGGAACCACCCCATTACTATGAAATTCTATGTGTTTGAGGATCTTTTGATTGAATAGTCAGTCCTTTGTGCGGAGTGTTTGTGCACTCTCTAGGTATCTCACCTGGAGAGAATTTTAGTTAATAGAATTCAGTTTTTAACATGGTATCAGAGCTTCAAGAGAAATCTGGTGAGGTTGTTTTTCCATCCAGAGAGTGGTGAGGCTATCTGTGGCAGCGTAGAAGCTGGAGCAACCTACGGATCAGGTTGTGTGCATTTTTTTTAATCTATTTGTGCGCATTTTTTAGCTTTCTTTGAAATTCAAGGGTAAAACTCTTGGGCATAGGGAGCGGGACGTTTGTCGTGATAATGTTTTAAGTAAGTTGTTCTCTATGTTAGATGTTTCAAATCAAGAGAGCCTTGGAGGAGATCCATATCCGAATTGTGCGACCTTCCTAGATCAGATAGTTGTTGTGTGGTAGAAGATTTTAAAACTATCATAATTATCATACGACTTCAGCAAGGGCTCTTCCTTAACAACATTGTGGGTAGCCCATTCATCTACAATGATTGGAGAGATTTTTTTTTTTGAAGCATGGAATTCTGTTGTGTGCGTAGAGAATTGGTTGTTCTGTTTGGGAATTATGACGAAAACCTGGAGAGGGAACGAAGTGTTACATCAAAAAAAAATAAAACACAGATATGAAAAGCACTTGGAGAGTTGTGTGAGACTGAGCGTGGAGAATACTTGTGGGGATTGCGGACTTCCTATGGTTCAGCAAACCATAGTGGGATGCCATGAATTATAATCTTGTGAGCTCAACATGATAAGGTGGTTTCTTTGAGCTGAAAGAGCAGATCAACATTGAGTACTATTCAATCATAGGAGAAAATCGACGTTCATGGAGACTTATGGAAGAAGGAACAAATATTTGTTACCAAATTGAGTGTTGTGGAAAAAAAGGCCATGGTAGAGATCTACGTCGGTGCCACCATCGACTGTTGGAAGAAGGAAGCAACTGCTACTTTTTCTTCAAAGTTATGTAATTCCTGTGAATTCTACAAGCAATTGGTTGTTATTCAAGTTTGAGTGTTGCGAGATTATTTTTGGGATCCTATGAAAATACTATTTAAATTTATATTAATGATAATTTTCTAAGGCTACCGCGTGAGGGATATCAATGGTATTTCCATCTTATTGAGAGGTTGTTTAGGGATCAGAGTGTTTCTCGTCACAACAGCTAAGGGGACTGAAACCTGTGTGGCATAGAATCCACAGTTTAAACTATGAGGTTCTATAGTTAAAGAGTTGCCAAAGGGATAAGTTTCCTGCCTGCATCATGACGAGGTTCTTGGAGCTTGTTAGAGGACCGAGTAGAGTTAGAAATAAATCTGGAAATTGGATAAAGTGAGATAAGATGGAATTTCTCAATATGTCTATATTTTTATACATATTTGATTCTAATGATGATCACTTTTTCATGTGGCCATTTGGAGGAATTATTAGAATGGGTAGTATTTTTGAGTCAGAATAAATTTTAGAAAAACAATATGATTTTATTCATGACCATGAGAATCAAGAGGCACAATATTCCATGCAAGATCTTGAGATTCAAGACTTGCAAGTTGTTCTTCAGGAAGGATGTAAAGAGGAACATATTGTTGAAGATCAATTGGACGAGCCACATGAAGTTGATTGCAAAGACATTGCATAATAAGACAAAATTGGAGAGAATTTAAATTATGATGATCTCATGAATGTTTATGTGTGTGCATATGTTAGCAATAACAACAAGGAAGAGACAACAAATTTTGAAGAGGAATTAAATTTTCTTGAAGGATGGCTTGAAACAGCATGTACGTATGAAGTCAACACAAAAGTTGCAAGAATTAATGTTGAAGATAACATTGGTGACATTCAGTTGTTTGAAACGGGAAGTAGCTAGAGGAAGAATTCTCCTACCAAGCTGCTACCTTCTAAAGTGTTATCATTTACCAGCAATGAAGATATAAATGATGGAAACCTACTCTCAATATCGAGGATTATAAGAGTTAAACCGTTCTATCATTGGGGAAGAAAACATAGAAAGGAAGTGAAGATCTATCACTACCTCATGGCGAGAAAAGTAAAGATGAAGCCTTGCCTAGGAATGAACAAGCATGGACTCTCAAGGAAGAAGACCAAAATGAAAACATTTGTTACCATTTTTTTCATTTTTTTATTGTAAGCCTAGCTGAGAATACACCAGCAGTCATATGTTATTGTTTTAGAAACCTTTCTCCATTAAGGGGGAGTGTTAAAAGATAATGGATAATGCTAGCTATTTGGATAGGATTGAGACTCTAAGATTAGGTCTCAGATCCTAATATCTAGGGAGTTGTTGGAACCACCTAGTTAGTGTGAAATCCTATCTGTTTAAGGCTTTTCTGACTGAATAGTCAGTTCTTTGCATGGAGTGTTTGTGCACTCCCCAATTATCTCACCTGGAGATTCATTTAGTTAATATAATTCAGTTTTTAACATAATATACATCGCAATTCCATCAAAACAACACCTATGAAAACTCTATTAATGCAACGGTACATATTCAAGACAATCCATCACCATGAATTTAAGAAGTCCCGAAAGAATTACTCATGATTTGGAGGTTGGGAGAGTCCACAGTCGATATCCTGAATAACAATGATGGATCCACTACTGATTTGGAAAAGAAGAAAATGAAGCTCGAAGTTGGGTATATACTAAATGTGTCATAGGAAAAGCCTAATACATAGTACAGATTTAGTCACCCAATTAGAGAAATCTTCAAAATACAAATGAATCATGTATCGAGAAAACTATAAGATATTGATTTTCCCCGATCTAAGGAAAGAGACCTTAAATAAATAGATTTTTGTGATATCGTTATTGCAACTATCTTTAGATATTACATCTGCAATGTCATTTTGCTTCTTGCATATGTAAGAAAATATCAGCTTTTGAAAATTGTTAGTCAATATATTAGTGCGCTTCATCCAATTTATGTGCACGCGTAGTTCTAGAGAATACTATTGCTGCATCTATTATATTACAACTTAAATGGAATCTCCAACTATATCAATAAATTCAATTGATAAACATTTGGAATAGAACGCTACCCCCTATAATCCTATAATATCTACATGAGTATTGGTATCCTACCAACAATACCAACTAAAATGGAAATATGATCCTCATTCCATAACTATGAATGTCCCACATCCAAAAACATAATTTCGAGTCTTCCCATCGAAGAAACAAATTGGGATTTTTTTCCAAATATTCGCCTTTTTTAATACTCTCTACGAAGCCTTTTTAGAAGCGGTGCCAATTTCAAAGAAGCAACAACCTTCCCAGATGTATGATTTATGTTCACAAAAAAATCCTCAAATATGTGTGTGTTCCTCTTTCTTCAAATTCCCCAAAAGATGTAAAATGAGAAGGAATGATATACCATGTAAATCGAGATATAACTAGTTAAGCAGCCTTCAATTGAATTGCAAATCCACTGGTCAAATTTTTCCAGATACTCGAAACTCCATTCCAATTTTAAATCATGAATTGATAGTTAATAAAGAGGTGACTCACATCTTCCATACCATTTTTTCACATCACACACCTCCTCGGCCCAAGGAATCCTCTCTTGCATAGATTGCCCCATGTTAATATTCTATTTTTCCACACAAACTAGCCAAAACAAACTACTTTGTGAGGGATATTCTACTTCCATATTTTACAAAACTAGTGGTTCTTTGCGCAAGTTGATTAAGTCGACAAGATATAAGTAGAGACATCCTGCAACAAAATGTAACTTCAAATTGTTTTTCCATCCCACAACATGTTCTCATCACCTTCACACAAAGTGACACCCATCATGGCTAGGTTATGTGCATATTGATCCGAAACACAATCCATCTCTTCACTTAGGCCAACTTCCCATGAGCATAAATGAGTTGTGATGGACACATTACATACATTTATTTGATTTAAAAAAATGCAAAATTTATTGATATCCTTGATTATCGTAGCAGGAACTCTATGATCTCCATTAAATCCTTTGATGGGATCCAATCCAATATCAACATGGGATCCCAATATTGACTCCCATAGAATATTCATAATAAACCAATGTTTAATTTTCTAAAAACCGTTCAATATGTAGGAGACCACAGATGGACCCACACCCCACCTTTTACCCACTCCATGAGCAACTAGTTTTTCAAAAAAAAATGTTGATGATCATTACCATATGCCTTATAGATTTGTAGCATGCCATATATAATTTATCAGTATAACTAGACCAAATCGTATATATTTTTCTTTTATACCCCATCCCCTAGTCTCCTTTAGAATATAAATTTCCTCCAAACTAGCGAGATGAATCTTCTTGTCCTTCCCAAATCCATCACAACTTAAATTTGAGATAAATGAACTAAAAATATTGATGATGTATTTGGGAATCTAGTAAATATGCATCCATTATACTGAGATTATTTGTAAAACTAATTGGACCAGAATCAATATCCCCTCAAGGTGAGTCATTTTTATGACCATAGAGACAATGTTTTCTCAAATTTGGCTATCAACCACATCTAGTATATGATACCAAATTTATTTGGTTTCAAAATGAATCTAAAATACTTGAACTCATAATCCAATTTTGTTTTCAACAATTTTTCTTTGTTTAAATTCCATAAATAGGTGCTCACCCGAAATAGTTACAATGAGAATATATTTTGACTTTTACAAAAACCAATAGAAAAAAAAGAAAAACTAATAAAAATTTTCCAGTAGCATATCACAACCTCCCTAGAATTGGAACATCATTCACAAAGATAATATGAGTGATATATATGCTTTATATAATTTTACATCCATAAATGAGATGACAAGAGCAAGACTCCGTAGTCATCCGGCTTGCACCATCAATGACCAGTGAGAATAGGATAAGTTGCGAGAAGCCTTGAAAAAACAAGAAGTAGCCCCATTGATTAAACATATCCATATCCATTAGCATTGGATTACTTTTAATACTAAGAATATTGGTTTCATGGCAGCTAGTCCCTGCGTTGAGAGGGAGGTTTTTCGTGCAGTTACTGATCAATGTAGACTCCTGACTTCCTTCTGCATAATATGCTTGTAGTTGTAGGAAATCCCATGATATCATTGTATATAGTTTATGCATTCTGCTATGGAACACTGAAACAACTCTTGGCATTGTTGTCTAATAAAAGTTCCAATCATTGCACAGCTGAAAATTAAAATGATATGAGTTTATTTTCAAACAACGTGATCACATAAAATGATTTTTTCTATACTTATTCTAATGCACCAT
Organism: Pinus albicaulis; assembly: GCA_034641835.2. Classification (NCBI taxonomy): domain Eukaryota; kingdom Viridiplantae; phylum Streptophyta; class Pinopsida; order Pinales; family Pinaceae; genus Pinus; species Pinus albicaulis. Next base: position 700,850,307 of record CM076571.1, on the reverse strand, counting down.
TTCAAAGAAATTAGAACTTGGAAAAATATTTCCCAACATTTTTAATGAATGCTTTACTGAACATAGAAAAAAACCTTTGAATGATATTGAGAGTAGAGAAGTGAGCAAGTAATAGATAGATCATTGAAATGTGAAAGTGAATTGTGAAAGTGAAGACTCGGTCAAGCCCAACATGAGCAAGTTAAAACAAAGATCCCCTGCTTAAAGCCTCAGTAAGTAATTAAAGGCATCTCCAAGTCATTTCCACCATAAGGAGGAAAATTCTTGATAAAAGGAAGAGCAAGGGAAGTGGAAGACGTTGAATCTAAGGAAGTTACAGAAAAAAAAAGACTAAATTCTGAGGATTCGAATCAATCAGATTATGAAATATTCACTCAAACTAGTAGTAGAAAGCTTATAGGTACTATAAGATAAATTAGTATACATACAGACTTACAATAGAGCTAGTTAGTAGTAGGAAGAAAAGAAGCTATGGAGTGGAAGCTCTGGAAGGGAAGCTTATAAATTTGGCTAAATCATCTACTTAAAGAAGCTTAGAAGATAAGATCATAAGTATATCTAGCCACCAACACATCCATAACCTAAGTTTGTAAAAAATATGATGAGTTCCCACAACACAAACAATACATCTACGACATCCTGTATAGATGAAATTATAGACATATAAGTTACAATCATCATAATTAAAATAAATTTCATACACATATGAATCTCCACAGTCTACGAACAATGCTGCATGAACGTTCAAGTCGTGCAGAAGAATTCAAAAACCTAGACAACTACAAATAAAAACATTTTTTACACAATTATTCAGTTTTCGTAAAGAAAATTAATAATTATAATTTTTACATGAATTTACTTTCATACATAAGAGAATACATAGTAAAAAGGTAAACAAATACAATTATACTCAAACAAAAATTGTGCAAATGATTTTTGAGGAATTCACCATATAGTTTCGAGTATGAGAAAATACTTTCTGAAAAGGGATAGGGAGAGACAGAGGGGGATGGAATGATCTGAGAGGGAGGGAACTGGGATTTTCCACTTTAGAGATTTCCATAATTCACTGAGGCTCCATAATTTTCCTTTCGATTGAGCGAGGGGGAAGAGAAGGATAATAACAAATCCAAAAAAATTGATGTAGTCTCGCTTCTTGTAACAGAACGACACTTCATTGAAAATGACATTGGAAATCATTTTCCTAACATTCGAGAATTTCTGACATTCGAGACTGAATATGTATAAAAAATAAATTGTACTCTATCTACCCTATATCTAGAGACATATTTAGTATTAATGTAGTCTTAAAGACTGAGTGTACATAATATTAAAAAGAGTTACACCCTAAACATTAGGGTAGCTATAGGGATTATCCACATAAGGGCTTATCAAAACTATTCTAATTTTAAAAGAATAAATTTAATAAATATCATTATAAATGGCATTTCACAATATTCACATTGTGATTTTGTGCTTTATGTTTTTCTTTGCAAGTTACAGGTGTGAGGAGCAAGGAGATAGATCTCAAGAGTTCAATCACTAAGAGCAGGAAGATACCAATGTTCTACAATAAGGTATGGCTGTCATACATCTATCTGTTTATTCTAGTTTTGTTTTCATGCATGTTAAACAGGGTTGAGAAGATCATGGCTACGTTCTCTATCATAGGTTTTAGGGAGGACTGTGGGATGAGTACTCTGGAACTCGAAGAAAATTCAAGTCAAGACAAGCTCCTTAGGTTCATCATAAATAATGAAGGCATAAACATGTAAGAAGACCAAATCCTATGATGTAAAACCTCTTCCATTGAATAACAAAAACTATGATATATTTACACTCACATGTTCAAACCACAAAATGGTCAACATAATTACTGTCTCCTATCAATACAGCTACAGTTAATGACTTTAAAGTACATATAATTTCCTGCAATGATTTACTAATTAAAGAACAAAACTCAAAATAGATATCGAACTATTTCACATTTATAAAAAACAAATGACCAAGTACCTGGTCCTCAACTTCAATTGGAAATTTCATGATGTTTCCTGAGCTTGTTGTTACACAAAATCCATTTTATTGCCTCATTTTCTTAACACTATAAAAAATCGGCAGAAGAATACTTCCCTTCCCAGAAATTACGGAATTGGATGTCATCCCTCACAATAATTTAGTTTGCAACAATCTTAGGGATGAACTTACAGGCATAATGGCAATCACCATAGACTTGAAGGTTCTTGAAAATGAAGATAGAAGTCCTAGCGGACGCACTGATAAGCCCAAAAGTAATATCCAATTTATAAGTATGATGGTAGAGAACAATGCATTATTTTTTCTCCTCAACATCATGAAGCACAAAATCAATTGGAGGCACCCAACTTTCCTCCTTCATCTATCCAGACAATATGTTCCACGACGCATCAATATTTTTTGTCTGGGGTGTCATCTATTTCCTATAATCAATGTATGCATCTTGTCATTGACCATGATATAGCTTCATTCAGACATATTTTTTACCCTCTCTTTTTCATAATTTATCTAACCTTTTCTACATCTTCCCATCTACCATTTGTGGCATAAATGTTCGAAATCAGCACATAGTGTGCAGCTACATTAGGGTTTGAATCATATAGGTGATCTATGATGCATTATCCTAGTTTTATACTTGAATGAACTCTACAAGCACCAAGTAATGATGACCACACAGCCATGTCAGCCTTTATTGGCAAGTTGTTTATCAAGTATTGTGCTTTATCCAAGCACCCAACTCGAACAAGAAGATATACCATGCAAAAAAAAAAAATTCTTCATCTAAGCACCCACGTCGACCAAGAATATCTAACATGCAACAAAAGTTCTCCACTGTAGGTGTGATATTATAATTGTGTCCCATGCTATCAAAATATTTCCAACCATTATCCACAGGGATAGCGTGGTAGCAAGAATAAAGAACACCAACAAAAGTGACTTGATTTGGTTGCATACAAAACTGTTGTATTTTTTCGAAGAGATGTAGGGCCTCATTGCCGCACCCATTCATGGCACATCCCACAATCATATCATTCCACAAAACAACATCTCGTCTATGCATTTTATCAAATACTTTGCGCCTGCCTTATTTTCTCCCACATTTAACATATGTGTCCACAAGAGCATTCCCAACATAAATATTTGACTCAAATCCACATCGCATTATTTCTGCATGGATTTCCTCGCTGGTATTTTTCAATAAAATAACATAACAAGATTATAATTTTCAAACCATGTTATAAGAATTTTTAATTTGATTGACTAAAGTAAAACATAGGAAAGATCAATATCAGTCTTAAAGCACCTAAAAAAAGAAAAATTGCGCTTCAAAGAAAAATTACACTTCCGAGGTAGGGAGGGACTTGATCTATCGCTCCTTTACATAGTTATTGTAGAAATAATGTTCTCGTAATTCACCATATAGTTTCGAGCATTGATGTAGTCTTAGACACTGAATACACAAAATATTAAAAAGAGTAACATGAACACTATAACGAAATTTTCTTCAGTAAAAATCTCCAATAAGGATTTTGGACATGAAACAACTTTGATAGTTGGGCTAGCTTAGTAGTAACATTTTGATGGATGACCTTCCAAGAAAACCCTCCAACCCATATATAAATTTTAACCCCACGGTTGACGTGGGGGCACATTGGTCCTTGATTTTTTCTTCCTGTAGTTGTTGATTAGAATGTATAAAGAAAAATCCAAAGGCCCTAAAATTTGTTCCTATGGATGTAACAAAGACTAAAGGCACCAACCATTGATTTTGATAAAAGTATGTAGAATTAATTGGTGTTTATTATATTGTATATTGAATTTAATTTGTTGTCCTTTATGTTGTGCTTTTGCTACATATTTATATTTGTAAGCTCGTTGCATTGCACAAATACCAAATTAATTACAGCCCACTAATCCACCTCCTAAATACCAAATTGATAAGGAACCAGTACCGCTAAACCAACTTCTAAACACCACATTAATGATAGACCATTAGGGCTATTTTTCAAAGACACAATGTCCAGTAAGTAAGATTACAATATTACACATAGTGTAGCATTAGTTATACCAAAATTCTATTCATCGGCCTGTAAATCATAAAAAATAATTATGGGTTTATTGAGATTGAATAGTATAAACATGTGCAGAGATGTATGAACTTATATGCTAAAAAATTGTCAAAGAAAAAGATAATGGAAAACTAAAAGTTAAAAACCCAATAAAAATCTACAAGGGAAATCTTGAAGCATTTGCACTAGTATAGAAGAAAGGAATATAGAGATTTGATAATGCATACAAAAGAAAAACAATTTATCTCATAAAAGGGTTTAAAATACCACAACAATTCTCAAAACGTAATGTGAGGGGAAGTGTGATTTGAAGATAAAGAGATTGTTCTGAAAAATGGAAAATAATGTGAATTTCATTTAGTATTAATTAACAAAGTCTCACATACATGAGTAGCAACTCAACCATTATAGATGGCAATTTTGATTAAAATAAAATGAGTAACAAGTTTAAGAATGGCACCAACAACATTGAGTAGTAATAGGCATAGGAAAAAAATTTCAAAGTGAATTATAATGGATGAATGTAACAATATGGATAGGATATTGAATGTGTATGAAACGTCACATAGGAGTATCCAAAAACGGGATTAGGATTAGTTGAATTTTTTCCAATATGGGTCTTCTTACTGTGAATTACCACTTCTAAATCTTAAATAAATAAAGATAAGGAGAAACATGATCACACAAACGCACCACCAATGTAAGCATTGCATCTGTGTTTTCAAAGCTATTGTGGCCTTCCTCCCACAGCTGCCCATCCTTATCCAATGAAATAATATCTCCCCTAGCACGTTCATTGGCCTCTGTCAACAGCAACCTATTGACCGTCAAAGCATGCTTGCTGACCAATGCTTGAGCAGTGCTCAGTTCAGATATTCCATCGCCCACCACCGCACAATCATACTTTCCCTGAATTCCTTCCTTTAATCGGGATGGGGCTATGGTTGCTTCTTTCTCCACCACCCAAACATTTCGTCGTCCACTTCTCATGCTAAGTCTATTGCGTCACGATTGTCTTTTCCCTTGCATCAGACTTTTCTTTTGAGTGCCACGGAAGAACAAATTTGTAGACTGAAGACAAGAACTCACATGTTTTAAGAAATATATAGCCATACCTAGTACTTCCATGGAATACGAAGAAGGATAGATGATAATATTTTGTGAAATTGGTGGTGAAAATGGTAGATGGAATCAATTCTTATTGTTTGAAAATGAGCAAAAGGGTCAGGCAAGACAATGAAAAGGATATCCCCACTATCTTAGCCACACACCAACATCGAAAGATCAATTACCATGATCATGAATGCCCTAAAATTTGTAAAATTCATTAGAATAATACACAAAGCTAGATAAAATACCATTTCCATTGTGCTTCATTAAAAAAATAAACAACTCAAGAGATAATGTAAATAGATATGAAGAGAGAGTTCATATTTACTGATAAGAAAAATATTTGCAACACCGATTTGTAGCACCCTTGAACTCTAGAGGCCCGAACCTGCATAATACAAGCGTAATACATTCACAAATGTCACATACAAAAGACAAGCATAATACATTCACAATGTCATATAAAAATTTGTCTGGTCCTCTGGGCCCACAGTCTTACCACTTGTTTATATTGCAAACATAGAACATGCATGATGGAAAACACGAAGCGGAGGCACTCCTTTATTAAATATGAAGGCATACAATTCGTAGTCCATGTTTTGGTTTCCTTTGCAGGTAGGTGTATGTATGCCAACACATCCTAGATTAGGTTGGGTAATCTCTGGGAATTCCATCAAATAAATCATGAGCATGAGGTGATGGGATTTAGGGAAGGGAACAAAGTTGAATATATGATCATCAAAAAAATCATGAGCTTGAGGTGATGGAATTTAGAGAAATGAAGAGAGCTTAATCTTGAATCATGTTGAAGATGAGGTATTTATTGGTTCATGTTTCGGATTGAATGAGGGCTTGAGCTTGTGGGTTTAGCTAGGAATGCAAGAATTTCATGCTGAATCCTTGGTTGATGAGGGCTACTTTAGACAGGCTTATGATTTTTGTATTAGATCTGAACACATGATCAAATTAGTTATCTCTTTTCTCTTTTTATAACAACAAATAATTTTCCACCATGGTACACAATATCTATTATTTACTTTTGTTTGTCAAACTCTATTTTATGTGCGTTTCTTAAGAAGATAAGAAATATTCTTAATCCATTAATTTATAGCTTAATCCATGGTGAAAGCATAAAGTTGTTGAACTCTTAGTTAAACTGAGAGGGGGGGGGGGTGAATCAGTTTAACACATTCATGGACTTTTAAAAATTTTCCTTTAAAACTTATTTTACTTTATTAACACCTTCATTTCATGATCAACATAATGTGTGAGAAATCTTTATTTATGAGCAGCAATTAATAAGTAGATTAGATAGTGTACCAGCAGTCTTAATATGTTAGCAGCAAGTATTAGCAGAATAGATATATCATATCAACACATAGACATCATGCACATAGACACCAGATATACGTGGAAACCCATAGAGGGAGAAAACCACATCTTATTATTGTTGTGATGCAAAGGCAAGCTCCTACTCCCTCTCACCACTGTTTTTCTGCAGGCACCAACCTACAGGAGGCTCCTACCTCAGTCAGCTACAACTGACATCTATCAAGCTACAACTTGATAGGGAAGCTCCAACTTCCTTACTCTTTCAAAAGAAAAATACTTGCTGATTTACCTTGGATATCAGCTCTGTTCTGTACCTTCTTCTCTGTTGTTCATCAACTCTTATATCAGACCTGCATCATCTCTACTCAGCCCCTTCTTCTTCTTTGCTCAGCTCCTCCTTATTCACATTCTTCGTGCAGCTTGCTTATTCTCTTCAACTCTCGTTAATTCTACTGCATACTCTCTTCTTCTCTCACTCCTTTTTCGTCAACTTTCTCCCCTTGGATATTACCCTGTTTTATACAAAAATAGCTTCATGGCTGTTTGTATTCCACTGGGAATTCGAAATGGACGGCCATGTCTCTTTGCCTTCTGCCTTCTCATCTCTTTTCAGCTCACTCAGAAAAATGTAACTGTAGGTGCTTATTTTAATATTACAGTGGGATTTTGTTTTCTTCCGGAGACTTGCCAATGCATCACAACAATATAAATCAATTAAAATATTACATTTAATTACAATGAGAGCTCCAGCTCAACTCATACAGTCTTTTGGATCGCTGCGCATTTGTCTTTTCTTTGACTGTGTCTGTCTTTTCTGTGACTGTGTTTTATCTCTTTTCAGCTCTGTTTGCTCTTCTGTCCTTTGCTGTGGTGTAAATGTTGCATACGTGTAACTGTGCCTTTTATATCAGTGTATTTTATATAAATATGTAACCGCTGACAATAAGTCTGGGCAAATTCCAGCCCTTTACACACAGCAAGTGTCTTGTTGATGTGGCGAGTTCCGCAGGCCGGAACATACATATATTACAATTGTATTATATTGATAATCGCCCTCCCGTTACGCTGAGGCCCGTGGGTCTACATACCACACAGCTTATTTTAATATCATCACAACCATCGGTTTATATATATAACCCAACTTTCATTAGACTAACGGTCTTTTAATATGCCTTTAAATCAACTCTTGGCATCCTTATATAAGGTTTTAACAAGAAACTGTCGCTTCTACTATAATCAATGAATAATCTTGATAATACTTAACAAATGCTCTTTTGGGCCCACCTGACACGCTTTTTGATGCATTGATTCTCCTCTGATTGCGATTGATCGCTCCTGCTCCGATTGCGATTGATCGCAATCGCAACTAAAATCTTTCGATTGCGATTGAATCCTTTGCGCTTGTTCCGATTGCGATTGATCGCAATCGCGACTTCGAATACTCCGATGCGATTGACCTCTCCTGCTCCGATTGCGATTGATCACTGTTCACTGTTCTTTGTCGATGCGATTGACTAATATCGATGCGATTGGGATTCAAATTTTATTAATCAAAGTTTATAAGCCCATCGGGTCCAGGCTTCCAATCGCAATGCAATCGGGGCACACAATAGAAAAGTTCTGATTGCGATCAGAACATGGATGCGATTTGCACATATTAACTCCCACATATAACAGGGTCGGGTCTGCCACTTCAATCGTAGCATATTACAAAAGACGTGCGATCAATCGGAAGGTTCCGATTGCGATTGGGAACTCGGATGCGATTAGCAATAAACTGTGGCATATAACTCGATCGGGTCCGACCTTTGATCGGAGCACATCACAAAACTCCGCCGATTGAACCTTTTCTCCGATTGCGATTGGGGAGGGGTCCCACCGTATAAAGCTTGGTTCTTATAATAAAGCGCTCCACTTATATAACTGATATATATGTATACTTTGCCAATGGGTTATGCGATTCCCGGAATACGTTTTGTATATGTTTATATATATATACTTTGTCGCTAGAGTTAATCGATTCCCGGAATAATATTTGTGTTATATTAAATGTATAACGCCGGTTGGAGTGTGCGATTCCCGGAATATGGTTCTGTATTATATGTGTAACGCCCGGCTGGAGTCTGCGATTCCCGGAATAAGATTCGTGTTATATTATATGTATAACGCTAGCTGGAGTGTGCGATTCCCGGAATATGGTTCTGTATTATATTATAATTGCTCTACCTCTACCTCTGCTGCTCCTGTCGCTCTACCTCTACCTTTGCTTCTTTGCTGCCTCCATTATAGTCGCTGCTTCCTTTGTCTGTCCTGCTGCTCCTGTCGCTCTGCCTCTGTATTCGACTGTTACACTCTAGCAGTGTTCTTCTGCCTGTTTCCTTTGCTTGTTTCGGCTTCAATGCTGCTCAACCTCTGCCTCGACTGCACGTCCGTTTCATCTCTTCCTCTGTATTTGCTGCCTCTGCCTCTGCTGCTCGAAAACTGCTCTGCCTTTACCTGTCTCTTTTATATTTTCTTCCACTGCCTCTGCCTGTCTCCTTTGTTGTCTCCTTTTCCTGTCTCTGCTATCTTTTTGTTTCTATCTTTTCTTCTTGTCTAATGCTGCTCCTTGCTTCTTCAAATGGTCCTATCTCTGCTTCTCTTTGCTGCCCTCCTTCTTCTTTTTTCTGCTTCTGCTACCTCTTCTTATGCTTTCTCTGCTCCTTGGCTAATGTTTCAAGTGCTCCTCCTTTGTCATCTCCTTTGCCTTATTGCTGGTTCAGGTGCTGCTCCTTTGTGCTCCTTTGCCATCAATGACAACATTTCCAACAGTCTCCCCCTTTGGCATTGATGGCAACACCTCTACTAATAATCCAATGCTTCCTCCAAGTCTTTCTCTGCCTGGCTTCTTTTAGAAGAATCTTTCTTCTATTTCCTAATTTTCCTCCCCCTTTGACATCAATGGCAAAGGATTGGACATTTCTCAGTGTAGATTCTATATTTTCATTTTCTCTCTTTGAGATGTGTTTAGGTATTCTTCTTCTGACTTTGTATCATGCTGCTCTATACACGTGTACAATATTTGTTGAGGGAACACTTTGCGGATTATTTTAAATTGACACAATCCAAAGCACAATCTCCTTTTACTAGTATAAGGCTGAAAGTGACAACAATGACTCTTCATGGAACATATTGTATCAACCTTTTCTAATCACAAATGCATCATTGGAACAAAACTTAAAGATTGTAAATACTCCATGTGACCTGAAGGTTGTAGTTGGAGTCTATATTCTTTTGTAGTACAACATTTGTTCAATTGTGATGATGCCAATATGTCTTTTATAACTGTGGTTCACTTTTCTTGCCTGTTGATGATGATATGAGCTAGGATGCTGATAATGATATTACACTTAATAGCTGCAGGTCCTTGTTACTGATGTGATCAATGAATTAACTAGAATTTGATCTAATAAATCAAATGCCTTTATTGCTTGCATAATGAACTTTCACAAAAAAAAATTGAGGTAGGATGCATTCAATGTATTGGTCGTTCTCGCTTATCAACCATGCACCTTTCTTTATGACATACGGGGGTATGTCAATCTCTTTTAAAGGTGGATTACCAAAAATCCCCTTGTGCCGAGCTTTAGATGGTAATCACAATTATAGACCTTTATTCTTCATACTTTGACTTTTCATCGAATGAACTTCCACTTTGAGGGATTCAAGCCGTTTAATTGAAGATTCGCAAACAGCATCACGCTTTGTAAATCGATTCTTTTAGAAAGGAGGCCTTGAAGATATACATGTACCAAATTCGTAAAGGCATGCAATTATATATATAGAAGAAGATATTGCTTCAAAGGCTCAATAATATAATCCTTCAAGTGTAAACCAGATACTGATCCTTTAGCACTACTACTGACCTTTTCATGCTAAATGCAGATAACCCTGGGAATTTTACCTTGATGCATTCTTGCCATAGTCCTTTGATCTTGTGGACCTTTATCATATTGCTACTCCATGATAACTCTTGATATTCTGTTGATAGACATGCTGTTTGTACCAAGTACCAATTGATATTACTTTGATAAAATATGCAGAGGTTTCACTTCAGTTTGTACATAAACCCATAGTTGATATCACCTTCATAATTCCATACTATTGAGCTTTCCGATGTTCACGTTAACAGTCATCAATATCCTCAATCTGATCTTGTAATTATTTAACATTCTTCTTTTTCTGTCATTTGGTTCCAAGGAAAGCCATTGCATGTACCTTTCTAGAACTGTTCCAGAATCATTGCTACTTTATATTCAATTCAATTGTTCTAACATACAAATCTTCAGGAAGACATCTTCAATTTCTTTTCTATGAATCTTCACAGGCTGATTACTCAAATATTTATTACTCACTTAACTGCATTCCTACAAGGTGACCTTTTGAAATATGTGTTGAACTAATGATAGTTACTCATCCTTATTAATGTGATTCATTGTTAATTCTAGCAGTATGAGATACAGTGTGATCATCACTTTAATGTGCTGAAGTCTTCTTAGCTTACATGTTCATTGCTAAGGTTTCCTCTATCATCATGGCTTCTTATTGTCTTCTCTTCTTCCATCAATCTGTCAGCTACTTAAAACTTCAGATGATCTTCTTCCTCTTATAGTTCTCTTTTAGAGGAATTTCCTTTCCCTTCCTGATCTCATGGCTGTTCATATTCCAAGGTCATATTCCAAGGAGCTCTTCTCAGACTGCTTTCATGGGGACTATTTATGAACTGCTCTCCCCCTGGGATGTTGCTTCATATTTATCATTGGTTGGATATTTTCTTTGTTTTCTAGAGTAGCTCCCCCTAAGACTATGATGTCTTCATTATTTTATTGAGATAATAGGCTCCCCCTTTCTCTTTTCCTTCCATACTTTATTGGGTTTCATCATAATGTCTGCACTTCTCTTAGATTCATAGTTTTGTTTGATTTTTTTTGATTCCATCATTTTTCTGGAGTTCTTTAATATATATGGCAAATTACAGTCCTTTTCTTTGTGACCAAGTTTGAGGCATACATAACATCTTAAGCTGATGTATAATATTTCATTCCCCTTTTTGAACATAATTTACAATCAACATATTTATGTCCAAATTCATTGCATGCATAACAGTAGCCATAGAAATGATTTGTGTACATGGTGGAAGATTGTCTTTTCCCTTTGCTTGCTTGAGGGGTTCTTCTCTTTTGCTGCATCCTTTGCTGGTTGGACTGGATTGGCTTTGTCTTACAATATGCTGCATTATGTCCTGGTTTATGACAAGATAAACATGTGCTAATTTTCATAGGAGGGAGGAACCTCCTTTGACATCTTCCGAATATGTTCAATTCATCCCTAGGAGCATATGAGCCTTTAGTAGTTGATTGTTTCATCCTCTCATTCTCTGCTCTTTCATGTTGCTGCTTGATTATGTTTGTTTCTTTACAACTCATGTTCCTGCTGGTTTCTGCTTCTGTAGGAATTTGCTGAGCTGTTTCACAGTTCTTTACAGTTTTTACAAAAATGATTTTCTTGTTATCTTCAACCTTGGACTTACTGGTTTCACCTTCATATCCTATCCCAGCCTTTATGAGAGGTGACCTTTGAGCCTTTAGAATCTGGTCCAACTGTCCGGAGCTTTTCATTTGAGGAGTATTCATTAATAAATCTCTTTGGGCCTTTTCTAATTTCTTTCTTAGTTTCACTACTTCTTCTTCCAATTTTTCACATTCCAGATTTTTCTCTCTCATTTGTTGCAGCAGAGTGTCTTCTATTTTCCTTGCTTCTTCAAGGTGTGTCTTCAGGCCAACAATTTCTTTCTTATCTTCATATTCTCTCTCATCACATATTTGCATCACTGTCTTAAGGTCTTTGTTTTCATTTTTCAATTTTTCTATTTCAGTCAAAGCAGTGTCAAGCTTGGCTTTTTCTTCAACTGTAATTTCTTCATGGTTCTTATCTCCATTCACACTAGCAGGTACTTCATTTGATTGAATATTTTCCTGTTGACATGAATTTTTCTTCTTCTTAATTCTCTTATCCTTCTTGTCAATGCAGTCCTTAGTGTTTACTCCATGCATGAAGTGAAATCTATCCCAGATTTCTTTTGCAGAGGTTAAATCCATTATCAACTCAAGGTCCTTGTTATGAAGACTGTTATATATCACACATTTTTCCTTGGCATTCCTCTTTTTTTCTTTCACCATGGGAGAGTCTGTGCAGTAACCATCACATACAAGCTTCCATACTTCAGGTTCATAAGCCAATAATCCTATTTTAACCTTATCTCTCCATTCAGGAAAGTTTGTCGTACTTAACACAGGTACATTTTGATAGTCCATGACTTAACCAGATCTCCTTCAAGCTATTAGGCTTGCACCAAAGGAACCGGCTCTGATACCAATTGTTGAACTCTTAGTTAAACTGAGAGGGGGGGGTGAATCAGTTTAACACATTCATGGACTTTTAAAACTTTTCCTTTAAAACTTATTTTAATTTATTAACACCTTCATTTCATGATCAACATAATGTGTGAGAAATCTTTATTTATGAGCAGCAATTAATAAGCAGATTAGATAATGTACTAGCAGTCTTAATATGTTAGCAGCAAGTATTAGTAGAATAGATATATCATATCAACACATAGACATCATGCACATAGACACCAGATATACGTGGAAACCCATAAAGGGAGAAAACCACATCTTATTATTGTTGTGATGCAAAGGCAAGCTCCCACTCCCTCTCACCACTGATTTTCTGCAGGCACCAACCTACAGGAGGCTCCAACCTCAATTCTGCAAGCTACAACTTGCGAGCTCAGCTCCCATGTATTTTGCACGGTACCAAACTCCGGGAAACCTACCTCGATCGGCCACAGGCAGCGGTGGGCTGCAGCAGTGTGGAAGCACCAACTCCCATATATTTTCTGCAGGCACCAACCTACAGGGGGCTCCTACCTCAGTCAACTACAACTGACATTTTATCAAGCTACAACTTGATGTGGAAGCACCAACTTCCTTACTCTTTCAAAAGAAAAACACTTTTTGTGATTTACATCAGATAGAGATATTAGCCATTACGCATGCATTCTTCTCTTGCTATTCATGAAATCTTTATAACAGTTCTCTGCATCCTAGGACATATAGGCCCCTTCTTCTTCTTTGCTCAGCTCCTCCTTATTCACATTCTTCTTGCAGCTTGCTTATTCTCTTCAACTCTCTTTAATTCTGCTGCATACTCTCTTCTTCTCTCACTCCTTTTTCGTCAACATCCACCCCTTGGATATTACCCTGTTTTATACAAAAATAGCTTCATGGCTGTTTGTATTCCACTGGGAATTCGAAATGGACAGTCATGTCTCTTTGCCTTCCGCCTCTTCATCTCTTTTATCCACTCATTCAGAAAATATAATTGTAGGTGCTTGTTTTAACATTACAGTGGGATTTTGTTTTCTTTCGGAGACTTGCCAATGCATCAAAACAATATAAATAAATTAAAATATTACATTTAATTACAATGAGAGCTCCAGCTCAACTCATACAGCCTTTTGGATCGCTGCGCATTTTTCTTTTCTTTGACTGTGTCTGTCTTTTCTGTGATTGTGTTTTATCTCTTTTCAGCTCTGTTTTC